>SJJU01044293.1:0-10735 GCA_012932125.1 Conopomorpha cramerella | reverse complement strand
GCGTCGAAACGTCGAGTAAAATAACAAAGGTAAGCTTGAGCTTGTCTTTGATTATATTCGCGCCTATACACCCGGTGAACACTATTGAGTTATAATGTCTGTGCGCGTTTCATTAAAAAATACTACCGAAGTGTTTCCCGTTGTAGGCGATGTCTGCTCAGAGTATGCACAAACTCTACAAACTAAGAGAACTCATTCCATAAAGCCGATTATCACTATTAGGCAATGTTCCGTTTCACAGAGCAGGCAAATTGCGGGGGAAACTTCGTAATTTTACACGATAGCCTCGTGTTTTGGTAATAATATTGCCTAACTATCTCATAGAGTTACCTACATACATAGTTTATCAAACACAATATGAATGGGTATTGCAATTATGAAGAAAAAATAAGCTCATTTAGGTACCTGGGACTGTTATACGGGAAGCGATGAGATGCAAATGGCTTCTTTATTTCTCATTATCGAAATTTAATTATTTATTAACGTTTAATACAATACCATTACATGTTGCCCTATTGCGATATTGTTTCTTAAAATAATTAATTAAACTAGTAGGAACTTAAATATTTACATAAGCTTAAAAATTAAATAGAAAAAGAATAGAAAATATTATACATAAAAATAGAATAGAATACAGATTAATAAAATTCAAATTACATTTTGTAGCATAAAATTAAAATAATGAGAGCAGCTTTTTTAATTCATGAGAGAGCAGCTTTTTACGCTACAATTATTGTGTTAATGTGGTGGAATTAGTGTAATAATGTGCTGGCGATGAAAAATAATGTAGTGAGAGTGAGAAGTAAAGGACAGGGCTCCTATTTGATCAATTTGTTATTCCCGTGCAATGTTCCACGCAGCATTGAAATGTTATGGTTCAACCTCACGTTTTAATGAGATTTTAACATGACTTTGACTATTGACGACTTTATCGATAGACTGTGACAATGACACCAACTATATAATACGAAGAGATACTTTGTTTGTGGATGACTTGTTGGCTTTAAAGCTGAACATAAGTTCAAAAAGAAAAGGTACCTAAAAAAAATTTATTCAGTGGTCGTCAGTCATGTATTAGTTTATTAGCGTTTGGAATATAATTTACAATCTGTACATAATTCTGTTATCTCTATCCTTTAGAAAGTCACCAGAGAAGGACAGAAGTAAAAATTACTAGGCTGTCAAGTACATATACATCCGTGAGTAAATATTTCAGGTTACACATAATTCTGTGTACCTATACAACAAATCGAAATGTGAAAAATAAATTTTAATAAGATCGATTGTTTTAAAAAAAATACTGACACTATTTCTATTTAGAGACCGATTCTGTAGGTCTTAAGCAGTAAATGTTGCTATGAAACATGATGTCTAAAATGAATAACGTGCATTGTTTTCACATACTTTCTTTTTTTTTCTTGAATTTTTTTTAGTAGGTAGACAAAGTGACCATAATGTTGTTGATACAACATTCTAAAAAATATATTTAAATGTATGAATATACTTTTTCATGTTGCCTCTCTTACAGTTTCAGACTTTTCCATACTGATCTTTTCTTAATGTTACAATATTCAATAAATTATATAGGATAATTTATTGAACTTTTAATACGACCCGAAATGTTACCCGAACTGTATTACATACATACACTTCACGCCTGCCTCTCAGAGGAGTAGGCAGAGACTACAGATCTGCATTAAAATTTGTCACAGTCTTGACATACCCCTGTATACCTAAGTACTACTTAATTATTGTCACTGACATTCAGTACACGTGAATTAAAGTGATTGTAAAGTACAAGTAGCTAAATTTTTAGGTCTCAGATATAAATTCACGGTTCATAGAACAGTTTAGGTAATATAAATGGAGGTTGGTTTGGCTAACAAATGTGCCGGCTTAGTTTCTAGCCACCTGGGTGCTAATTACCTCTATAAAGTACCTACGTAACTGCTAATACCGTTGGTAGTTAACTGACCAGCAGGCCTAGCAAAGCTCTCCAAGAAAGACTTGACAACATACCAGGGACTGCGATTGGTTGAACAAGCTGAGTCGCACAATGATAGCAGCCAATCACAGCGCGTATTTATTATACACACATCAAAAGTGTCTAGGGATCAAGAACATTTTTAGCTCTAAAAAATCTAATTTAATAAATCAATTCTAATCTTCTGGATTGGTCTCCTACCTAATTCCTCATGCCTGTATCAATGACTAATCACCACATTTTGAATAAATTATGAATGGATTCAGTTTTTGTAAAATATATTCTTGATTGCAATCTTCTAAAATTTAGGTACTTGATCCTTAGATACTTTTAATGTGTGTATGTCGTGTCTTTCTTGACGTACTTGCTACGTATGTGTCTTGTCATTTCTTTCTTGGAGCGCTTTGCTAGGGGGGCTGGCATCGTAGCTGAAAACGATATGCATCGCTCTTTTACTACGGAAGACAGTGGAATGAAAGTAACGAAATCAGCAATGCACATCGTGTTCCGCTACGATGTCAGAGCGATGCAACTGCCAGAGTGTAGTAGACCTAGTTTTTATCACAACAATGTATGTAAGTACTAGTTGTCTCGGCAAACATTTGTTTTGCCATAGGAAGTAGCCTTTGCACCCCGTGTATTGATAGAAACATTTTAAACCTTCCCTTGACTTCCACGTGTAATTCAAGACCAAAATTAGCCAAATCGGTCCAGCCGTTCTCGAGGTTTAGCGAGACTAACGAACATCCATTCATTTATATATAGATGTAAAGCATAATAATATATCCTTATCATTAGATAGTACAAAATAAAGTCGCCTCCCGCGGTGTGTCTCTATGTATACTTAGATCTTTAAAAGTACGCAACGGATGTTGATAGGGAATATTTAAATATAGTTATTCAAAAGGAAGATGCGCCTTCTTTAGTACGGAAACAATGATAATTTTATAGATTTCTAATAAAAAAAAAACTCTTCACGCCTTTTAATCCCAAAGCGGGGTAGGCAGAGGCACTTGCTAAACAAATACCCACGGTTCACCAAGCCTATTTATCCCAAAGTGGCAGGGGGTGAGCCCATCGCCGATTTCGAATATTTTCGTAAAATGTTCCAAGCCAGATCGGGTCTTTGTCATAATTATCTTAAACATAAATAACTTATTTTCGAATCAAGTAGTGTACTTTTTGCATTAGGTAGATGTACTTACATGCCTAACTATTATTTGGACCTACCCTGCCTTTGTCAGAGATTAAAGGAGCTCTAATTGCTTCACATTAGCTTCAAAGCCCCAGGTGAAGTGAGCGGACTTTGCACTGAAAAGATGACAATTAGGAGTAAGTAAGTGAGTAATCTTTCTAGGATTTCTTTGCAGAGCTTTCGTAAAAAATGAGCTTTTTTGTTATAACGCAACACGATTTTCTATTGCTGAGTGAACTTCTGTGGACCAGTTGGTAGGACACTTGACTTGTAACAGGGAGCTCGAGGGTTCGAGTCCGGCTACTGGACGTGTACCAATGGGACTCTTTTTCAGAGCCTATGTACGCAACACAACGCTCGTACGGTGAAGGACAGCATCGTGATGAAACCGGCATACCACAAGGTGTGTGAACCCCATAACGGCGATGGGCTCACCCCCTGTCACGTTGGATTAAATACGCTTGGTGAACTGTGGGCATTTGCTAATTAAGCAAGTGCCGCTGCCTACCCCGCTTTGGGATTAAAAGGCGTGAAGTTTATTTATTTTATTTTGTACCTACCTACCTAATATCCTATCCAAATAAGAAATGTACAGGTAAGTAAATACTTGGATGCATTACTTATCTGCCTTTGTCTCTTCCAATTTTTGAACGATAGAAAAAAGGCCTTAGGACTCATTTAAGTGTTTTTCTAATATACTGTGTATAAAATGACCCCGAGACCATTGGTCTTAGAAACGTTGCTGGACACGTCAATATAGACAACATTTCTATGGCGACACTGTGGGCGAAATGAAAAAAAATTAAATCCCATAATTCGCATTTGGACCATGTTTGTTATTTAAAACGCAACGTCTTCTACAACGTGTACAAAATGTCTGCGCTCGCTTTTGCTTCCCTATTCCCCCACGAACTACGTCACTCCATGTTGTTACACACAAGATGTAAAGTATGCAAAACAGGGAGATGTTATATTTCGCTACTCTTCTCTTTGGACGTAGTGACCAAGATTGAAAAGGGCATGCTTCGGTGGTTTGGGCATATGGAGAGAATGGATGAAAGTCGATTGACGAAAGAGATTTATATGGGTGATGTAATGTGCCGGGTGAGTAGAGGTCGCCCAGAAGGACATATAAAGACCAGATTGGTGATGTCCTGACCGAAGGTGGCGTGAAAAGTACTCGAAACCGGAGGTCGTGTATGAAAAGATGTATGAATGTAGCTGAAGCGAAAGGGGTATGTCAGGATCGTGACAAATGGAGATCTGTAGTCTCTGCCTACCCCTCTGGGAGACAGGCGTGAAGTGTATGTATGTATGTATGTCTTCTCTTTGGAGTTATCAAGACAGGAGAACCTTCCTGTCTTCGTGAAAAGTTGTCATGGCGCCAGTCTAGACATGCCAATAATATAAGAGGTAACTCTCAACCTCTACTGATGCAGCAACACAGGACGGCAGCTTTCCGTGGCAGTTTCAGATACCAGGCTACCAAGTGTTGGAACGATCTACCACCGCCTCTCCGGGGTAGTACATCTGTAGTTTTGTCCAAACAAAAAATGTATATTCTACTTTTCAATAAACAACGTCTTGGTTCGGCCCGATAGTCTGATCCTAATTCACAAGCACATTTACCTACACACCATTACATATTCGCATGTTCATTCAACACAATACTCACACATCCACTAGGTACATACAGCTACTTACAATACATATATATTATACCTATATATATATTTAAGCAATTATTGTTGGGTATTTTATTTTTATATAATGTTTTAAATTGATTACGAAAGTGACGGTTCCGCTCTATGACATCTGTCGGGTGTCGACAGAATACCAGCGTCGCAGGTAACTAAGTCGAAGCCCATTTTCTTCACGTGAAGCACGGCACACGAGTAGGTATTTAGTTTAGTTTTTAACTTAAAAAATCAACCAACTATTGTCTACTGTTTTTATTTTATTGTTTATTATTTTTTACTTGTGTTTCATGTGATGTGAATAAATGTTTATGAATCAATCAATAAAAAGGGCCTTGAGGGCGTGGGTGTCGGAGTGGGGTTTCTGCCCCGAGCCGGAGTCCAAGCTGGACCGATCGCTTGGGCGAGTCCTGACGCGATTCCTTTGGGTAGTTACTTCCACTTCGCTGTCCCCATTACTCCGGAATGTCCATGAGGATTCCCCTACGAAAAGAAAAAAATATAGCGTTTAACATCACATACCTAAGGATTATGAAATGAAGTAGGCGTCATTACATAACCTTGAATATATACTAGAAAATACAGTAGGTAATGGTGTGAATATATTTTTTTCAAGTAGATCAAGTTACTTTATTCCATGGTAAAACTTGTAAGTAAATATTGATAGGTTACCATAATGTGTTATTTTGAAATTGCCGCGCTTTTTCAGTGTTCACTTTTTTTCGCCAGACGCGTAAAAGATAATATTTTCCGCCTCTGAGTGTAGTACCGTGTCGTATTGTTGGATCCACGCTGCGTAAGTGACAGAAGAATTCCAAAAGTACACTGAAATGTCGGGCCACGCTTCCTATGTTTGGTAGAGTCTGTGGGTGAGTCACGGACCAAAAACAACTAGACAGGTAATCCCAAACTGACGTTTAGAATAAAACAAGGCTACAAGGCTATGACAATATGAAACACGAGAGAGAGGATGTGAGTAAGAAACAATATGTTCTGCCCATTACTGCGTACCAGGGGATTTAAACTAGCAAATTAATAGTAAAAGTGATAATTTGGTTCGAGAAGTACATAATTTTCGATGCATTTTGGTGGAAAAGAGACAGATTGAAGTTGCTATGCGACTTTCAAATCTATATTGTAGTTGTGTTTGGTCTGAGGGGTGAGTAGGCTAAGCCTGACCAAAACAAAAAAAAAATACAAACTTGTCAGTGCAACTATCAGTTTTGCCAGTACGCATTTGAGTATCAATCAATCTGTCACAAACTGCGAGCTTGGCTTGTTTATTGTGTTTACCGTGTGATTATTCCTAAAAGTATATTATTTCAGCGCTTTTGCATATTAAATAAAACCATAATTCCTTAAGAATGATACCATAAACATTTTTGTGTAATTAATTACCAAAGTAATTGTGTAAAACAGTCAAAATGTGTGATAGCGATGATCCGGGGCAAACGGGTCACGGGTCTGGGATAGATCTCACTGGATTTCTATTCGGCAATATCGATGAAAGTGGGCAGTTAGAAGATGATGGGCTTCTGGATGCGGATTCCAAGCGGATGCTCTCCTCGTTGTCTCGCTTGGGTCTTGGTTCAATGCTCTCGGAAGTTCTAGAAACAGAAGAAGTAAAAAAAGAGGATGAGGAAAAAGGTACCTATGTGATTTTTGAGGATATATTATATGATTATGCACTGTTTACACATATATTAGTGTAAACAGTGCATAATACAAGTGTCCAGAGAGATAAAATGTCAAATTTCATTCGTAATCAGTATTTACTTCTGTATTTATTAGAAAGATCTTGTCCATCCATTTGAATCCATTTGAATTTGGTTCAGTTCAAACAATGGGATCCATGAAAAATCCTGATGAAATTTTGATGGTTTAAGTTGGTTATTTTTTCTTTAAAGTTATTATAAGTACATTAAAAAAAAATACCCTTTGCACTTTTTAATAAGTACATTTCTCTATTAATATAACAAACCTGGGGTTTAACCACATCCTGTTGATCTATTCCTTAAAGATTTGCTTAATGCAAATATCTATGCAGAGGTATCATTATGCAATTGACTCACAGTACTTCACGAGTTTGACAGTAATTAAGCACTAGAATATGTTTTCATTTCAGATTACAATCAGAAAAGTCCTTCGGCTGAAGACTTCTTTGATATTGACGATGCTGTTGAGGAAACCGTAAGTGCTTAAACCTTTCCCAGAGACACGTACACTAGTGGCGAAGCTAGGGGGTAAGCCGGTAGTACAACACAAGCCTATGCCATTACAAATACATTAACAAATATTTTCAAGGAAATTAAGTAGCGTAGGGACTTGTTATAGCTCAAATAAGTAAGACAAATAAAAAAATCTAAATAAGCATTGGTCTGTTTTTCAGTACCGGCTTACCTCCTAGTTTCGCCACTAAAGTACACAATACATGCATGAAGTTAGAATAGCATGTATTTGCATGCATTTAATAGCCAATATAGTTGTCCCCAATAGCTGTAGACCCCACTTTATAAAACATCATATTATTATATAAACTTCATCCTTGTATGTTCATCCTTGAATCCGCGCTATGTGTTTGTAACAACCTTCACCTATACAATTCCAACCCTCGCCATAGCTCAAAAGTTGTCCTACCAGAACTTAAAACATCACAGTATAAAACATACCCCATTTACCAATATATAAAGCGGAAAAGGACCCCGAGCAATGGTATTAGAAACTTTGCTGGGCTTGTCAATTTGAACAACTTTTACTATGGCAACAATGTAGAGAAATACGAAAAAAAAATTTTCAACTCCATACAAAATAGACACATTCTTGCCGAGTCAAGTGAAAATTATCCATATTGACAAGCCCAGCAAAGTTTCTAATACCATTGCTCGGGGTCCTTTTACATGTAGTATTCTCGTAATTATCTACCTGGCAACATAAAAAAGCATGACAATCATACCTCTTTTAGAAACAAGCTTCATCATCATTTTCCTGCCCTTATTCCACACTAGGTGACGTCGGTGCAACATGTTTCTTTTCGCCATTCATCTCTATCATTTGTCATCTCTGCAGTTACACCTTTCACGCACATATCATTTTACAAGCTTAAAAACTTCTTTTAATTAACTTTGGCAAGTGAAAACACATAGTAACATTTTATATAAAAATCCCAGGTGGTGGACAATTTAAAAAGTATCACATCTCCGCTTGCACAAGACGAAGCAAACATATCTGAGCCGTCAGTCATAGCTCAGTTAGATCAGTTTGAGCAAAGTCATTGTCCACAGAATGAGGAAGGCCAACAATCAGCCGAGGACTGGAAAGCCAGTCTGTTTGAGACTAAAACTGAGCAGCCAACCGTTGATGATGGCTATGAGGGTGACATGGAAGGGGAAGGGCTCATGCCCCCTCCGACTACTATACCTGCGTAAGTATAGTGTTGTCTAAACATACCTACTTATACATGTTGAGATGTAAATATAATGTGATACAAGTTATACTTCTTCCGAAGTATTTAAGGGCACGCTCATGTCAGTCATCACCAAAAAGGGGTGGACATAAAACTTCAGCTACATCAATATATTTTATAGCATTAAACAAAGTCTGTCCCTATCTATGCTTATATCTTTAAAGCCATACAATTCTGAAGCGGAAACTTGTTGACTCGTGCATACTGCCCATCCTAACCTATGGTGCGCAGACCTGCGGTAGAGCTGCAGCTGAGGGAGAGGAGTTCACGGGACTGACACAGACTGCAGCTAGCTACCCACGCTACGCCGCATTTGTGAACGACAGAACCATCAGAAACTATTGGTAAAATATGCGAATGATTATTAGTATTTAATTTACTCCATTAATTATATCCAGCCATGCTGCGGACAGACAACAGAAACTCAACACGCCTCTGGCGGCAATGTTGCCATCGAAGTACAAGAACACCGACGTGAGGGAACTATTTCCGGACTTTAGGCCAGATAAGGTAAGCAAGAAGTCAATTCACATAATATAAACCCAAAAAGCAGGTACTTTCAAAATTCATTCTACTCAGTCCACACAACGTCCACTGCTGGGCGAGGGCCTCCCCCTATACCTCCTGTCATTTGGAGTGACATGCCAATAATCGGGACGGGAACAGTTGGGCTGGGGTGTAGACACATACTGCGTGTAAAAGGATTCGACCTCTCGGTTACAAGTCAAGTACCCGACCAACTGGACCACAGACGCTGGGCTATATAAAACATATAAAAGAAATTGTTGACTGAACATCAAAAGACTGCTCAAAACTTTGAGACGCGTTTTTACAAAATTGCAATTTTGTATTGGATACATAGGGTACCTACTTTTTTATCACTATGAACAAGCGTTTGACCACCATCCTGCTTGATGTTAAGCAGCGACGTGGTCTACGATGGAGCACACTTGTTCATTAGTTACCTATTCACCCGCGACTCGAAGACCATCAGACTGTACTGCGCACGAAACAAACACTCCGGCAAGTCATTCCACATCCTGGCGGTTCGCACGCAAACCTCTTGATGATATGAACTGACAATACATCCCGATCTGAACCGTTAGTTTCATACGAGTTTGATTACTATGATTATGTCAGATAGTACTTTTTGTTTTAAAATTGCATAAACATTTAAAATCAGATAGGATCTATTTCCAGTTCAAAGTCAATAATTCACCAGGTGCTCCTGTTCTCGCGGCTCTTCGGCCCCGGCAAGCTGTCGAGTCTGCCGCAGATATGGCGCGGCGTGAGACGTCGCCGCCGCCGCCGCCGCAGTGGCAGCGCCGGCTCGGACGACGCGCCGCCGCCGCCCGCCGCCGCCGACCAGACGCCCGAGCTCGCCAGCGACGATGAAGATAAGCTGCTTAGGTGAGTCTGTAAGGGTGTGAATACACACGTCAAAAGGGTCTAGGGATCAAGGACGTTTTTAGCTCTAAAAAAATCTAATTTATTTAAATCAAATGTAATCTTCTGGATTGGTCTCCTACCTAATCCCCATGCCTGTATCAATGACTTATCACCACATTTTGAATAAATTATGAATGAATTCAGTTTTTGTAAAATGTATACGTGTGCCATAGCAGCCAATGTGGATTTTTGAAACTCCAGAAATTGCTTATCTAGATGTCGCTAGTAGGTGTCCAGGGGGACTTCTGTCAGTTGTATTTTAGTACAGTTTTTTTAATAATTGGTCAAGTTATTCAAACTTCAGACTCCTTTGTAACATGTTAACAAATGATAAAGAAATTAACTGTCACCTTCAATACTAACTGCTTGTAATTAGTCATTTCCTTGACTTTTATCCCCTTACTATAGCTAGCGCCATCTGTCATAACTAAGAGAAACAAGGGCACTGAAAATTCTCCAGTACAGCGCGTAACTTATTGACCACTTTTTTGACCGTCCGTACATGACAACATTGCGGACCCTGCTCCCCTAGCAAAGCACTCCAAGAAATAAATGACAGGACATATCAGACACTGCGATTGGTTGGAATAAGCTTAGTCGCACGATGTGTGACATAGCAGCCAATCACAGCGTGTTTTTCTATGTCGTGACTTTCTTGACGCGCTTGCTAGTTCCGCAGTACTAGTTACCTTTACAGTAGTTGTATGAAGTTTCATCATCATCAGCCCCATAACGTCCACTGCTGGACGAGGGCCTCCCCCAATGAGATCCGTCATTTGAGGTGAAATGCCAGTAATCGCCACGCTTGGCAGGCGGGTTGGCGATCGCAGTGGTGTTGTGGTTTAACTCACAGAGAGCGCTGCTGCCCGTTCTCTGGAGAGCTCCCTCGGTCGCCTCTTACGACCCCCATGACGGAAAAGTTGGGCTGGGGTGGTGACACATGTATT
>SJJU01044197.1:0-11257 GCA_012932125.1 Conopomorpha cramerella | reverse complement strand
AGTGCTTTATCTACTTAACATGGGATGAAGGCAATGTGTGTGTTGTTGTAAAATATTTATTTATTTATTATTATTATTAATTAGTACAGGCGAACTGCGAGAGAGGTACTCCCCTCTAAGTGCACGGGGGGAGGTAACTTAACAGCAAAAATAGATCTAATCACTCGCACTTTACACTTAACACTAATCACTTCACACTTCCGCTCACACCTTGTTTACTTAACACCTGCACTAATCACCTGCAGTGTTAACTTAACAAAGTGTAAACCGGCCTTAAGTCACTGGGGTGTATAGGTACCTAATGAACAAGTGTGCTCTTATAACTCAATATTGTTCACCGGGTGTATTGGCTATGTGCAAAGCGAGTAGTGGCAGACAGATTACGACCGCAGCGCACAACACGGCATAAATTGGAAACAAATGCGGATGATCAGCTGTCAAGTGTTGATTGGAGTATAAAATTAAAGCAAAGAAATGGGCCATGACTGTTGTTGCGTTGTTAACGTCTTTTTAACGTGTTGCGTTCTTAGATTCACGGCTAATACTAATTGATTGCCTTTTATCTCAGTTTGTGGTTGGAAACTAATATTATATGTAGTAGGTAGTTTCAAACCCGGTTTTTATTATTATATTAATTTTACAACCTATTGGATAAACTATTCGAGTAAATATTGTCAACAATACTATTTTAATCTTTGGTTTTATTTACATTTGCAAAGAAAACTAACAATGTTTACATTATTATTATTATTCGACAGCTTCCGCAAATGTTGTAAACGCTACGCGTCGCCACCGTCGCGCACATAGCCAATAGGCGCGAATATAACCAAAGACAAGATCGAGCTTACCTCGTGATCACGAGTGGACCGTTGTGAGCACGACGCATGCAACTGCGTCGAAACGTCGAGTAAAATAACAAAGGTAAGCTCGAGCTTGTCTTTGGTTATATTCGCGCCTATACACCCGGTGAACAATATTGAGTTATAATGTCTGTGCGCGTTTCATTAAACAATAAAAAAGTGTGCTCTTTTTTTATGAACAAGCGTTTGAACACCATCCTGCCTGATGTTAAGCAGCGATGTGGTCTACGATGGAGCACACTTGTTCAGTAGGTACCTATTCACCCCAGTGACTTGAAAACCTTCAGACTGTACTGCGCAGGAAACACAGACTCCGGCAAGTCGTTCCACATCCTGGCGGTTCGCACTTTGAAAGTGGACGCAAACCGTTTGGTTCGCGTAAATGGCAAATCCACCTGGTATGGATGACGTTTTACCGTTCTCCTCCATCGTAGACCACATCGCTGCTTAACACCACGCAGGATGGTGGTCAAACGCTTGTTCATAGTGATAAAAAAAAAAGTACTTTATTTCGACACACAGGTACAGACACACACAGACGAATATATCATTTGTTAAAAGCACAAAGTTACAGCTCGGCTAAAAAGAGTAGAAATTAAATAGTAGCAACACTCTATGGAGAAACGTCCGACTTTCGACAGCTTTTCATAGAAATTCTTGCCATATTTAATTTCTAGTCTTTTTTGCCAAGCTGTAAATAAAAAAACGGTAAGTGTGCTGCCACCTCGCGGTCGAAATGGGCAACGACTCAGCATGGTGTCACGAGCATAGCTGCCCGCGACGCTGATATTCTGCCAACGCACTAAGGGAGAGGTAGCCTATCATACATACACAAATAACGAAACACGTGGCAGGTATAATTTGTGACGTTATATTTAAAGTTCAAACCGGTTGTGTTACGTCGCGAAAATGAACGAAAGATAAGTAATCCTCGAAGCGACCGAGGGAACTCTCCAGAGAACGGGCAGTAGCGCACTCTGTGAGTTAAACCACAACATCACTGCGATACCCATCCTGCCTTTTTTTTTTTACGTGGGGGAATCCTCATGGACACCCCGTCGCCATGGGGACAGCGAACGAGGTAGTGTCGGACTCTTGCCGACTAAACCCCCACGATGACCTCCGTGTCGCGAGTAGGGCGGGTCCCGGGTGTACCCGAAGGAATTGCGTCAGGACCCGCCCAAGCGATCTGTCCGGCACTCGGACTCCGGCTCGGGGCAGACGGTGGCGTGTCTGCCCCAGCGAACTCCATCGCTGACGGCGGTTACCAGGTCATAGGGTAACCGCCGCCCTTCTCGGGGCCGTACAAGCAGGTGCCGGGAACCCCACTCCGACACCCACGACCCCAAGGGCCCCTTTTAGGACGCCTTATACGCCAGGCAGGGGATACCGTAGTCCTATTCTTGTCTAAACGCCCGGAACTACAGGGATACCCAACCTGCCTGCCAAGTGTGGTGATTATTGTCATATCCCCCTTTTTTCTTGGTTTAATTTTTAATTGTCTTTTTCATCGATGTATTATTTGGTTTTTTTTCTCCTGTCTTCCAGAGGGGTAGGCAGAGACTAGATATCCATTTGTCACGGTCCTGACATACTCCTTTCGCTTCATCTATATTCATCCATCTTTTCATACAAGAATTTATTTTTCCTGTCCTGTTTAACTGTGTGTTAAATTGTATGGCCATGATAAAATACAATCATTCATGTTAAAGAATTCATAATTTTAATTACAAAAATAAGCTAATAACTAACTAGCTAACACACATAAGTCAACCCCTATATATCTCCACACTGATTGGTCTTGGGTTAGGCCATTTTAGCGCTGAGGGCCTTAATAGGCTATTCCACATTTTTTTCAAACATTTTTTATGATGTTCCTATCGATTTGATAGTCAACTGGTATTTTTATTTCCTGGATATAATATCGATATAGGCAAAGAAAAAATGTTTAAGATTTAAACGATAATTTTCGCGCCCAAACGACAGCCGCCATTATCGCATTATCGTGACGTCAGAAGAGCAGCAACAAATGTGTGTGACTGTGTATCATGAACTATTTTTCTAAAACTGTTTCTGTTCTTATGACGTCACTGACGAGACAAGTATGGCGGCTGGCGTTTTCGATCACGTGATATACAGATAATAAACCAGAATTTTATTTTGGAAATTAAAACTTAACCGCATATTTATTGATCAAAATAGTGTTATACTCCTACTTCTTAATGTAGAAAGTATATAAATAACATACTTTCATAATTTAATTTTGATAGATGAAAGTAGCCTATTATTGTTACACTGACCTTTCGCCAGCGTCCGCAGTCTGATCGTCAATGATTGCGACTTCGTACTCCTGCTGGGGTTCGACACCTTGGACGTTTCCACTCAGCTCATACTGCTGGAAGGTCGCCGGCTGCTCCTCCACTTGTTGCTGGATATTGTAATAAAATTATAATAATTTTAAAGAGAAAACAACAGACTTCACCTAATACCGACTGCCCGCCTCTATGATTTCGTAAAAATAATTTCACCTCGATTTTTCTGGTCTCCACTTGTTGCTGGATAATGTAATTATAATAATTTTAAAGAGAAAACAACAGACTTCACCTAGTACCAACTGCCCGCCTCTATGATTTCATAAAGTTCCCCTAGATTTTTCTGGTCTCATATCATTAAACCCTGACTATCAAACCCTCCTTATCATGGTACCACCTTTGAATTAGTTTCTTTGCAGAAAAAAAATGTATGGTACAAATCAGTTCATAAACAACACAGTTATTGGCAAACATCAGTCCGAGCGTCTGTCGTCCAGTTGGTCAGTGGAGATCGTGGGTTCACGTCCGGCTACTGGACGTGTACCAATGAGACTATTTTTCAGAGCCTATGTACGCAACGCAAAGCTTGTATCTTGAAGGACAACATCATGATGAAACCCGCACACCATAAGGTGTGTGAACCCTATAACGGCAATGGGCTCACCCCCTGTCACGTTGGGTTAAATATGCTCGGTGAACCATGGGCATTTGATGATTAAGCAAGTGCCTCGGCCTACCGCACTTTGGGATTAAAAGTGTGAAGTGTATTTTATTTTTATTAACAAATTAAAAAAAATCAGGCAGGATGGTGGTCAAATGCTTGTTCAGTGATAACAAAAACAAAAAAGGATTTGAGGACAATTATGCAGTTGTATTGAGACAGACTCCGTTTTTGAAGTCTGTTAAAAAATATTATCAAAGCAGTTTTTTAGCCTTACTGTTGCAGAGCGGAGGGACATAAAACCATATTTATTGACTAAACGAACCGGTAAACACACCGCAACATACAGTGAGCAAGAAATCTCGTTTTCCAAAAACTCATTGCACACTGTATGTAAGTTAACTCGGCATTGATTTCGTTCGCCATTGTCTGTTGCTCATAAAACATATACAACAACTATAACTGATGGTACCAAAACATACTCATAAATCAATTCCCAAATAAATTGACTCTTTCCAATATTAATATAAACAGGTCCGATGTGATGTCCGCACGAACGCAAGCTGTCAATTTCAAATCTTCGTAATCAATGCAAGTGTCCTACGTCTTTCCGACTGACATTCGTACGAGTAGTTGCGTTGCGGAAATGTCAATTTGGCTTGCTATTTTTGGACGAATTTCATATGAAACATCAAAACAAACAATATCAATTTCATTTTTTATTTTATTTACAATATATTCAAATGTAGACGATAACATCTTGCACATTCCTTGAATAGCAAAGGGTAAATACTTTAAATATGAGTTTTCTGACAAAATAATTTGACGGAGCCTAGACATGTTTGTTGGAAAACGCAACTTCACGCGAAATGTCAAGTTCAGGCAGGACACTCCATCCGATCCGTACCGGATCGCAGTAAATCCGCACTGCATCGTCTCCGCAACGCATTTCATCAATTTGTTCACTGAGGATGTAGCGTATACATACTGCATGTAAATGGACATGCATAAGTATTTCTATAAACGGCTAAACTGTAGAATATAGCCCATCAAGTTAGGTTAATTTCTTAAGTAAAAAGGTGTATACCAAAACCAAAATAGTAACGTAGCAAAGTTTCAGTTGTCAGAAATTTATAGTTTCGGAGATATTAATTTTTTTAAATAGAGAAGAACCATTACTTTTATCATGTATTTTTTCTTCATCACAGTATGTTGGGCAAGTGTTGAAAATCTTAGAGAATTCTCAAATGTATTTCTAATGTAATTATCTTACTTATATTATTCATTATATTTCATTAACAATCAAAAACAGTTCACAAAGTTGAAAGTTCTGTCAACAAACACAAAAACAATGAAGAGAAACTTACATTGTTTACATCAGCTGCACCTTGAACGAAAGTGCCACCTTCTTCCTCGGGTTCTCCTTTGACGTCGTAAATCGTTTCAGCCATGACGATCCTGCCAGAGTTGTCCATCGTCCACATACCCCCGAAAGAGAAATTCGAGGGGTTGCCGCTTTGTTCGTAAAGTATCACCGTATTGGGACCGAGCTGGACAGGTTCACCCTTCATGTTTACGAACACAGGCTGCTCGAAGTTGCCTTCCACCAGCTGTCCCGTGTGCACTATCTGCTGACCCTGGTCTACCGGCACCTCGACAACTTGGCTCACCACCTCGACTTTTTTGTCCTCTTCGGTTTTAGCGCGGTGCACCATAACTTTTTGTCTCTTTTCGACCTCAGCTGGCTCGTCACTTTTACGCTTGATAACAGTTTTCTTTTTGTTTTTCTTGTCCATTTTCGTTAGCTGTTACGCTAATGAAACACTTCACGGCACATCAGTGGCGAGAGAATAACAAACTTCACATTTTATTTTGATATTGGTAAATTACTAGACTGAGACAACAGACGCCTAAATCTGGTAACGGCTAGACGAACGCTAACAAAGATAAATACGTCTAACAAAGGCTAAGCACTTAGGAAATCAATAGATCTAAACACTGAAACCTTTTCACCGAGGTTATATTTGCGAAAAATTTTCAAAATCAACAATTTGCTAGTGAGAAAAGGACAACTCAGAGAGACGCCATCTTTATCTCGTTCTCAAAAGTCGAACATTTTTTCTCTTTCTCTGTTCGATTGGCATCTCTGTCATTAGGATGCGTTCAAAAACATTGTTCTTCGATGCGTTCAGTTGTAAAGATTGGTACTGTCGAGGACTACCCAAACATAATGTTTACGTAGACGCTTCGCGGGAGTGTTATTTCTACATTTCGGACGTGGAATACTATTATGGATGTCCGAACAGCTATAGACGTAACTAGGTAATGTCGGACTTGAGGCATGGGGGTTTTATTACAATGTTTTCCTTTACCCAATTATAATTATGAGCGTTGCGTATCGGATAAAGGCTCTGAAAAAGAGACCGATTGCTACACGCCTGATACAGTGCGTCTCAACGAAAAACCTCTCGTCAAATCTAGTTGTGTTTGGTCTGTGGGTCTATTTTTTTTTTACTTTTGATGACACTTCCCGTGTCACTGAAACATCAATAAGGTAAAGTTCTTATTATTGTGACAAGTGAACAATGAACCTTAACGACGTCTAATGACAATAATATATCGCATAGCTAGAACAAAAAGGACCCAATACGAAATATGCTGATTTTGTAATTTAATTTTTGTATTTATTATGTTAAGGTTCAATTTCATAAAATGACACATTTTGTTTTGTGTCACTTTCGTTCTAACTGTGCGATAATATGACTTTAAACCTCAGGGTGGTAGGGTAGAGCTGATTCTTGGCCGACTGCACCTAATGGGATTTTTTTTAAAGTTTGACGGTAATGACATTTCTCCGCCCGAAAGTCTGTTAGAAAAAGGTCAAAGAAAATTCCCCATTACTTAGGTACATTTTTTGTCGTGTCAACTTTTAAAAACTCGATACTACATGCACATGCAGCCGCATGCACGAAAAAGATGATGTCATTGTCTCGTTCCGCAAGCGAGTGTACTACTAGGTACAGTCGGCCAAAAATCTGCTCTACCAGGTGGTAGGTTGAAACTCATATGAATGTCATTAAACATGAAGATTCATTGTTCACCTGTCACACACAATATATCAACTCTCCCTAAGTTAACACATAAAAATTGCAGCAAGTTCGCTGCACAGAGAAAACTTGCAGAAATGAACTTGCTACACGTTTACACAGCGATTTTGACTTGCAGAAGTCGACTTCTGCAAATTTTAATTATGCAAATTTTATTGCTAATCTAAACTCCGCTTTATTGATGTTTTAGTGACACAGGAAGTGTCATCGAAACTGATAGACCATTTTCTTGGCCGACCGTACTACACTGCCATTTTTGACGTTGTCACGTCAGACTACCGGTATACGGTACATACGTACATACCGGTATAGGTCAATTTCTTTTTTTGGTAAAGTTGGCAAGTAAAACTCGTATGTTTTTTTTTAAACATTTTTATTTTGCCTTCAGGACCTTGCCTTACAAGAAATAACATGTTTTATTAGACTAACAGAACAGAAATCAATGGAATGCTAAAATAAAAATTAATACACTTCACACCTTTTTTTTCCCCCCAAGCCGAAATACTAAAATAATTTAGCCATATTTTGTGGATCCAAAATCCACCCCTGGCCTTCTAGCAAAGCGCTCCAAGATAGAAATGACAAGACATCTGGCACTGCGATTGGTCGAAACAAGCTAAGTCGCAAGATGTGTGACATAGCGCGTATTTTGTTCTGTCATGTCTTTCGTGGGCTGATGATGATGAAGTCTTTCTTGATGCGCGCGCTAGGGCTTCAAGGAAATGACGGGACATACCAGGAACTGCGATTGGTTGATACAAGCCGCACGATGTGTGACATAGCAGCCAATCACAGCGCGTTTTTGTTCTATGTCATGCTCAGACCAAACACCCTCAGTTTTTGTCTTTCTAAGCAATATTGCTTGAAAAATGACAGTTTGTTGTGTCAACTGTCATTTTGGTGGTAAAAGTTACAGAAGTGCATACAATACTCTGCTACGCCTTAAGGTAAAGAAGATAAATATCTCTTGCTCTTTCACTCCTGCATATTTACCATATTGTTATCTCGTTTTATTCTAAACGTCAGTTGAGGATTGCAAGTCTTATGTTTTTGGTCCGAGATGTCATGTCTTTCTTCGCGCGCATGCTAGACCAAAAATACTTGAATCTCCAAAATGAGTTTATTTTTTTTCTTTCCATCGCAGGACAAAGCTTGAATCTACCGTGGCATTAATAATTTCTTAATTATTACCATACCTTTTATTAACTTATTTTTAGCATGTTCACTTACATTTATTATGAAATATCTAATCTGGAATTAAAATACAACATTTTGTTCTTGGTTACTAATTATTATGACATTTTCGGCAAATTTATCACATCACAAGTTGCACAGTCAGTTTCACTACACTACATTAACAATCCCCATGTAAAATGTGAGGTTGCTAATCTATCTATCCATAATTTTGTTCCAATAATATGGAAGGACCTTTTTACCCAATTTAATTAAAAATAGGCACTATTTTTTTCTTCTATAACAAAGCTTTCGCAAATATATTAATTTCTTATGGGGAAATTTTTCAGGGCCCTTGTTTCTCATAGATCTGACAGATGGCGCTGGCAGTATTAAGGGGGATTTATGTCAACGAAATGACTGACGTCATTCAGTGAGTATTGAAGGCGACAGTCTTTTTTTTTTATTGTTTGATTACACTGTTACATGTTACAAAGTTTCTGAAGTTTGACTAGCTTACACAAATAGTGGTGAATTTTCTTTGACGTTTTTCTGACAGATTTTCTGGCGGGAGAACTGTCATTACTGTCATACTTTCGGAAATCTGTCAGAAAAACGTCAAAGTAAATTCACCACTAAACATAACAAAATACAACTGTCAGAAGTCACCCTGGATACCTGCCAGCAACATCTTCTTATCTAGATTTTTGGAGTTTGAAAATTCCCCATTATCTATTACATTATACAGATGTTAGTATTTTCTATTATGCAAGCATTAATTTGTAAGTAATTAAATATTACTTGAAGTGAAAATAATATTAGATAATTTAGTTTACAACAATATTATGATGGTCTATTCATTGAAACAATTTCTATTTATTTTTCTCTTTTGCAAATACACACATCAAAAGTGTCTAGGGATCAAGTACATTTTAGATGATTGCAATCAAGAATATATTTTAGAAAAACTGAATTCACTCATAATTTATTCAAAATGTGGTGATAAATCATTGATACAGGCATGGGGAATTAGGTAGGAGACCAATCCAGAAGATTAGATTTTTTATTGATTGTTTTTAATGTTGAAAATGTTCTTGATCCCTAGACACTTTTGATGTGTATATGTAACTTTGGTATGGGCTGATGATGATGATGTAACTTTAGACGAAACACAAGTAGACTTGCATTCCCCATAGCCAGGGCTGAGGGCAGTTGTGTGTGTCTCTTTTTAATCATAACTTTAAAGAAAAAAGAACCGACATAACCACTAAAATTTGACACATTTCGGGTTTGTCATAACTGAAACAAATTAAAATGGGACCAAACGGGAAGCATCAGCTTTCAAATAAAAATATAAATTATCTGAATCGGTTCACCCACTCAAAAGTTTTCAGGTAGAAATATAAAAAATAGAAACAGCAAATTGACGCTTGTTCATAGTGATAAAAAAAAAATTGAGAATTTCCACCTTTTTGAGGTTGATTATGTATAATGTATGCAACTGAATTAACTTCACTCTGTTTAATTTTTCAGTTTTGAATTGCAAATCTAGTAGCATTTTATCTGAACATTTTAACAATTACTTATTCCTTTTTCCAAATAAAACCACTTAACCTAAACATATTACCCATGTCCCAATTGAAAACTCGTTCGGCTGCACTCGGGCCACCAGCTCCGGCGACCACAACTAAAGGCATGAAGTGTTCGGCTGCTCTTGGTGGATGCGCTTCATCAGCACCGTCTTGCTGTCTCCATGACAGTAAGCCTCGCTTTCTCTCCGCCTCGTCATCTGACGTACACACTTTGTTCAGAAACTTGTCGAAATCTTCGTTGATCACCCGGTGTCCACCTCTGAGAGTCATAAACGCTCTCATATTGTGATACGACATGCCCGACCCTATAATGGCAATACCTTCTTTCCGGAACTGATGCAAAACCTCACCGAGTTTGTAGTGTTGTGCAGGATCTTGGTTCGACAGTACAGACACTTGGACAATAGGTATATCGGCTTTAGGATTTATGAGCATCATAGGTACGAAGACTCCGTGGTCCCAACCTCTGTCTGGATCAAGTTTTGAGTCGACACCCTCCTGTTTTAAGGCACTGTGGATTCTATTAGCTAAGTTCGTATCACCAGGTGCGTCATACCTGTATTCATAGGATTCCCGCGGGAAACCATAGTAGTCAAAGTATAGTTTGTGCTGCTTACCGGACGATATTGTCACTTTACTTTCTTCCCAGTGTGCTGTGACGAGGATTATGGCTTTCACTTCTTTAAAATTAACATGTTTATGAATATCATTACCAAGGAACTTTGTCAATTCTGCATGCTCCTCGTCGCCCAGCAAAGGCAACGGACCACCACCATGGTTCACGAATATAGCCGGCGCAATTAAAGCCATCTTTTTGACGCCCGAAGTGAAATGTCTCACTATATTCATGGACAAGATCGAAATAAATACAATTACAACGATCTGTACAAGTATTGTTAGTGTATTTATAATTAGCATGAATAATTCGTTCTTTGACCTTCTGGAAAAGAATTATCTGTAATTCACTTCGCAGTAATGCTGAGTCATCGATAGGTGAACGATTATACCTAAATTCATAGGTAAAAACCTTTGGTCCGTGAAATCAAACGATTACTTCAAGGTTAGGTTATAAATTTTGGTAAATAAATTCCTTTTTTTTTCTGTCTCCTGTTTTATGCGGTTGTTATGGATGTTCATTCCGTTAGTCCAAATTAATTCAACAGAAAAAAAATGTCCTGAATTTTGACAAGTTTGACGTTTCTCTAATCCGCGCATGTACTTCGCGTGCGTGAGATTGATTTGTTTACCTTTTTGCTACATTTTATTTTAGAAATTAAACCGGCAAGAAATATGTTCGAGGGTGATCTATGTTCGTGCTGTATGGCTACAGAAGATTTATTAGAGCTATTCGAAAGCCCTAAAGACCTGGCTGGCGCAGGGAATTATGCGGACATAGTAAAAAGCTGTTTCGGAATCAAGGTTTGATCATTCATTTTTATTTAACACTTTATTTCTTTTATGTGGTAAGTAATAGAATCGAATGGGGGCTAGTAGTTAACCCCCTCTACATACATTTGCAATTGTGGGTTCGAATAAGTACTATTAGCAGTAG
>SJJU01044193.1:0-11199 GCA_012932125.1 Conopomorpha cramerella | reverse complement strand
ACACTTCACGCCCTTTAATCCCAAAGCGGGGTAGGCAGAGGCACTTTGCTAAAGCAAATGCCCACGGTTCACCAAGCGTATTTAACCCAACGTGACAGGGGGAGAACCCATCGCCGTTATAGGGTTCACACACCTTGTGGTGTGCGGGTTTCATCACGATGTTGTCCTTCACCGTACGAGCGTTGCGTTGCGTACATAGGCTCCGAAAAAGAGTCCCATTGATACACGTCCAGTAGCCGGACTCGAACCCGGGACCTCCCGGTTACAAGTCAAGTGTCCGACCAACTGGACCACAGACGCTCTTACCAACTGGACCACAGACGCTCTTAAAGTGTGTTTTTTTAGCAAAAATAAATGAATGTCTATGTCTAAAAATGTCACCGGTGATTTATTTACTACTTCCCAGTCATCAACTCACCGGCTATTTCAATCTTGCACGTGTGGAACAGCAAGTGGCAGCTAACAGTGAGTCCGGCGGGCGTCGACACAATCACTTCGTCAGTTTTCCTCTCAATCAAACAGCCGTCCACGATCCGTGGCAGTATTATAGAACCGGTCTTGTCCAGTGAGACGAGCTGAAAGGTAATATTGAATCGAATAAAAGTAGATTCAGTATTCATTTCTATTCAAAAATATCAAAAATAAAAGCATCAAGTTTGAGACCAACCAAAACTGCAAAATTTGCTTTTTGCTCATATAAACTTCTAACCCATGTCAGGTCATGTATGAAAAGATGTATGAATGTAGGTGAAGCGAAAGGGGTATGTCAGGACCGTGACAAATGGAGATCTGTAGTCACTTCACGTCTGTCTCCCAGAGGGGTAGGCCCTTTGGGAGACAGACGTGAAGTGTATGTATGTAAACTTCTAACCCCCCTTTTTACACCCTTAGAGGGTGAATTTTGAAAAATACCTAATACAATACTCACAATAATCAACACTCGAGTTCCACTAACGTCTTTAATTTTAACCTTGTATACTGCGTGTAAAAGGACCCCGAGCAATAGTCTTAGAAACGTTGTTGGGCTCTTCAATATGCATAACTTTTACTATGGCAATTATGCGGGGAAGTGACAAAAAAATTCACGGTGAAAGTTGTTCATATCTACGAGCCCAAAAACACATCTAAGGCTAGTTTACAAAGTCCTAAGAAGTACTTAGTCGATCTATATCTCAGAACTGTCAAAATGCATTGTAATCTCAGTCCCACTAAAGAATTTGTATTCGCATTTCAGAAACAGTCTCGTGAGAGTGGGTCATGTCTGAACTGAGAATTAGCACTATGCGGGGAAGTGAAAAAAAATTTTCGTCTCTATATAAAATACACAATTTTCTGCCTCGGATGACGACGACTTTGTACGGAGATGAAAAAATAAAATTATGTCCCCGAAATGTCGCCATATTGAAAGTTCTTCATATAGACGAGCCCAACAACGTTTCTAAGACAATTTCTCGGGGTCCTCTTACACTCTGTATAGATATTTGACTACAAAAACTTACCTCCTTATACAGATCTATATACACCAGCTTGCTCCTAGTCAATATGACAAGATTGAAATGTCCCTGGTCGTTGCTCTCCATCAGTATAGTGAAATTGTTGGTCCTGTAGTCTTTAGTCAGGAGGAAGGTGCCGGGTTCGTTGATTGTGAAGACTCTCTTGTCGAAGGTTATAAGTGTGCCTTGGCCTGTCATTATTGCCATACCTGGGGGTGGGGAACAGAAAATGAATCTAGCAACCAGTCCAAATGTGACACAGACTAGAATAAGAGTAAAATATCGTATTCTAGAAATTCTTAGGCTTAGCGCGCACTGAGATTAGATTTCATTGCAGAGCCACTTAAGGGATATTGTTAAAATAAATACACTGCCCGCCTTTTATTCTCAATGGGGGGTAGGCAGAGACACTTGCTAAAGCTAAAGCCCACGGTTCACCAAGCATATTTAACCCAACGTGAGAAGGGGTAAGCTAATCGCCGTTATAGGTTTCCCCTCATTGTCGCCATAGTAAAAGTTGTTCATATTGACGAGCCCAACAACGTTTCTAAGACCTTTTCTCGGGGTCCTTAAACACGCAGTATGAATTCAGATCTTTAAAACTACGTAACGGATTTTCATGCGGTTTTCTTTAATAGATAGTGGATATATTAGAGGAAGGTTTATATGTATAATACATGTACATATAACAATGAAACACTTTTTTAATATATAATTAAAAAAGTGTTTCATTGTTATATGTAAAACTACGTTCGCCGATTTAGTATAAAAATAAATTACCTTAGTATAAAATTAAATTACTAAAAAAAAAATTGATCACGTCATCACGTGTGAACAAAATCCAAAGCTGACTACGAAACGGGTCTATTGTTTCCCGTGTCGTAGCCAGCTACAAAATCCGGCTACAAAATCGCATTAAGGCGAAAAAAAAAATCAACTTGTCAAATGTTTGATTGACTTGATTTGGATTGGTTGATTGAATTTAGTATAAGGCAGACATTAGACGATACGTTTTGACCTCAGTTTTACCACAGTCATGATTGTGATTGACGGATTTCCTATCGTCTAATATAGTGAATGATGTTTGAATTAGTATTAGTAGTCATTCCATAAATAATGACTGATGGAATTGAATGACGCTCGCACGAGCGTCTAATGTCTGTCTAACTCACCTCCGAAAGGCGGCAGCACATTATTAAAGTCCATATAAGGTCTGATTTCATAGTAGTAAGACCATAAAGTTTTGTTCGTCGTCAACCATTCGTCCATGAAAGATCTCAGCGCTTTGTATTCGGGTATTTCCGAGAAGTCCGGTGTTCTGTTGAAAGCGTGCCAGGACATCGGCAACTTCTGTTCCAGAAGTATCTCGCCTTTGCGCGGATCGAATATGAAGTTGGTTTTTGGTGTTCGGTGGCTGTGGGTGAGAAATTTATTGCTATTATTAGCATAATACTGATTTTTGGATTGTTGTGAGTAGTTGTCCTGGTAGGTCTAATGATTTTAATGACTATTTAAATTGGTATGACTCCAGTTGTAGATATTACTACTGGTACTATTGTTACTGATTTCAGTTTCCAAATTCGTGATATTTCGTCTTTCAATTCGGTATATTTTTATTATTAGTAATAGGTGCGAGTCCCACATAACCTCACTGTTGTTCCATAAGAGATTTCCACACGATAAAAAAAAAGTGAGACACCATTATAGACCAAGAAAAAATATATAAACACACGTCACTCACATTTCCTCATACTGCAGCGCAGTTCGAGCCATGTCCGTGATCTTGTCAGCGATGAGATCCCACGTGGTCTGAAGGGCTTCACCTATTTGGAAGTATTCGTACCACCACGCCAATCTGTAGTAGGCTTCCTTGTACTGTTGGAAGGAATAGTTTATGGATTGTTTTATTTACATACACACATCAAACGTGTCTAGGGATCAAGAACATTTTTAGCTCTAAAAAAAAATCTCATTTATTTAAATCAAATCTAATCCTGCCTAAACAAATCTAATGCCTGCATCAATGACTTATCACCACATTTTGAATAAATTATGAATGAATTCATTTTTTGTAAAATAATTTCTTGATTGCAATCTTCTAAAATATATTACATTATAGATTATATTCGCGCCTATATACCCGGTGAACAATATTGAGATATACTATTTCGTTACTAGTTTCGCTTAACACATAACAGTTCGATTTCTGAATCGATTGTCATTACAATTGCGCTCCATTGTAGACCACATCGCTGCTTAACATCAAGCAGTATGATGGTCAAACACTCGTTCGCTGTGCTGTGTTTAACCCTTAGCTGCATAGTGATGTAATACTACATCAGTATAATTTTCCTCGAAATATTTTTTTCTAACCGTCCCATCTACAGATTTCTTATTCTAAATGATTGTCAAAGGTACAAATAATACGTATGAACGCAGTTTTGACTTTAGACCACTTTTAATTTTTTCCCATGATGCAGGCCACATAATTTAAGAAGGATAGGTTTTTCATCATCAACCCATACTTGTCCACTGCTGGACATAGGCCTCTCCAATTGCACGCCTCCTCTCCATTATTCAGACAAAAAAATCATGCAGTTAAGGGTTAAAAAAACATTGACAAATTGCCTCATTTTCATTGGATAGGTAAAACTTACGCAGCGCCATCTGTTATAAGCTTCACGTTTTCTTTCTCTATTAGTAAAATTGCATTTATAAATGTAAACACCGCAACAACATACCTTCTCCCGAACATACAACACTTGGGGCGTCTGCAAGAAGTTGCTCCATGCGTTCTTGAACTCCTGGTACAGTTGGCTCACTTCGTCTTTGAACGGAATGTACTCTTCAATCTTAGACCACACCAAGTTCCACATCTTTTGACTGTACTTCTTTATGTTGGTGTATATATCGTTGTTTTTTATGTCTTTGTAGATTCTGCGAATGAAATAAATTGAGGTTATATGTATTACTAGCTGACAGTGGCGTGCACACCATATAGGCAAAAAGACTGCCTACCTTAGTATTTTGGCTTCCCGACCTAATAATAGAGTTATTGCTAGATCTTTTTTTGTTGTACTCGCGACATACGCTAACGAAGGTCCTGTGTTTTATGAGTGAGTAGATATGTAGGTACCTATATTTCGTAAAGACAAGTTACCTATACATATGTGTCAATTCGTGGGGATTACTGCCTACCTTGTTGTAAAAGCCAGTGCACGCCACTGCTAGCTGACCCATAAACAAATTTGCATGTGAATCCCGTTCCCGTGGGAATTTCAGGGATTCCTTTCTTAGTGCACCCCTACGGTACCTAAGCTAAGACCCTGTGAAATTTAAAATTTCCTACGTTTAACCGTTTGGGCTGTGCGTCAATCATGTCAGTTTGTCAGTCAGCTTCTCCTTTTTCATACTTAGATATGCTTTAAGGTATTACTTTATGAAATGCTGATATTTTCAGTCCCGTTTCTACTCACCAAGCTAAATAACTATCATAACGGGGTCAACTATAGGAAATGAAGAAAAATGTCCACCATGTACACGAACTAATGTATATAGAAGTCTTCCTTTTCATTACCGATTTTTTTTTAAATTTTGTATCAAAAGCTGAGGAAATTTATATGGGAAGATATTTTTGTTGGTAATTTAAAGAAATTTAGTTGAAAAAGAAAAGTAATATAGCTGTTAATGGATAGCAGTAAAAAATTGTTCGGAGGGTAGTCAAACAAAACACTTACGCATCCATTTCATGTCCGAAATGCTGTACGTAGTTAAAGTAAGGAGATCCGGTGATTTCTTGCGTTCTGTTGTAGAAGAAATCCATAACGCCTTTCGCCAAGCTGAACACAAACGACTCTGTATAATGCAACACTTTGAAGAACAAAGGCTCTATAGACTTGAGTATGTCGTGCCAGTAAGTAGCCAATCTTGACGTGGCATTAACCCACGTGGCTTCCCAATACTCCAACAACTTCAAGTGTAGATTCCTAACAAAGTTATCATACTGCAATATTATAGCTTCCAATCTATCCGAGACGAGCTCCATGAAGTCCGCCTCGAGGAACTTGTTCGTCGACTCCAAAAAGTTCGCGTACGCCTTCTTGACGGTGTCAATCACGAACGTCAAACTCTGTTTGATTGATTGACTGGTGTTGCCCATCATGCCCCACATGTCGTTCACGATCTCCGGCAAAGATTCCAAATGGTTTCTTATAGCCATCTCGTCCAGTACAAAGTATGTGAACTCGACAATGTCTTTCACGTAAAAATCGTTACTTTCGTATGAAGCGTTTAGATAGTTCTCGAATTCGTCTAAATCGTCCTTGATGACGTGTAGATCGTTCAAATCGTCCAGGAATTCTTTGATTCTCGGCTTCGCGTCGGTCCATATGTTTTTCAACGCTTTGTGGCCGTCCATTGGCATCTCTTTCACGATTACTAGCGTGTCGTTAAATTGATTGTAAACGTTCTTCAGCGATTGTACGACAGATGATTTTATTTCGCCAAATATCTCTGGTCTCCATACAAATGAGCTGGTCAGCAGACGGGAATGGTTCAGGCGTATGTATGAAGCCAAGTCTACCGTCGTGACGTCGTCGAAGTCACGCCAAGCGTTCAGTTTCGCTGATCTGGTGTCGACTATCATGCCGATCAGATGGTAAGATATGTCTGGAAATGAGAAACACGTGTATATAGTATGTGGTCCAATTGGTCGGATATTTGCCTTGCAACCAGGTGGTTGCGGGTTCGGGTCCGGCTACTGGACGTGTACCAATGGGACTCTTTTTCAGAACCTATGTACGCAACGCAACGCTCGTACGGTGAAGGACAACATCGTGATGAAACCCGCACACCACAAGGTGTGTGAACGCCGACTCGCCCCCTGTCACGTTGGGTTAAATACACTTTGTGAACCGTGCGCTGCCTACCCCGCTTTGGGATTAAAAGGCGTGAAGTGAGAAGAATATATATTGCATGAATAAAGGTTCTAATAGTACTTCCGACACACAGATATACGTAGATCCGTATTCTTAAACGAATGCTTTGTCTGATTCTAATCACAAGTGTTAAAAAGAGACAAATGCGCTTCAAGTATTACATATTATTTTATGCATTGATTGTTCTTCAACATAATGGGCCATAAACGAACACAAAAGGATTGACATGTGACTTAATGGGGAATTTCTGTGACCATTTTCCGACAGATTTTCGGGCGGATTTTTGAAGCGTCTAAATTGAGCCGTTTAGATTTTTATACAAAAGAATTTTCCCGTTATTTCCGTTCCCGTGGGAATTTCAGGAATGCCTTTCTTAGTGCACCCTTATGGTACCTAAGCTACGTCCGTACCAAATTTCTATGTTTCGACGTTTGGGCTGTGCGTTGATGTATCAGTCAGTCAGCTTTTCCTTTTATACATGTACAATACACATATCAAAAGTGTCTAGGGATCAAGTACATTTTAGAAGATTGCAATCAAGAATATGTTTTACAAAAACTGACTTCATTCATAATTTATTTCAAAATGTGGTGATAAGTCATCGATACAGGCATGAGGAATTAGGTAGGAGACCAATCCAGAAGATTAGATTTGATTAAAATAAAATAGATTTTTTTAGAGCTGAAAATGTTGTTGATCCCTAGACACTTTTCATGTGTGTATATAAGAAATCCCTACATAATTAGTCATGGATAACTTACCATCAGTTGCATTATAATGAGCAGTAAGTGTCTTGTCATGTATAGACAGTATCGCTCGTCCGGTATCGTTGCCCGTGTCTCTCATTGCATGTGAGAATATCTGATAGTTGGGGTAAGTGAAGTCCCATCCGCCAGTCGCGTTGTAGAAGTTCGTTTCGTTCTTGCGCTGTTTGAACATAATCGATCATGTAGAACAAAAGTGACATAATACAAAAAAATCAATTCAAAATTCAAAATACGAAATTCAAAATACATTTATTTAGCAAAAATGTTTTACAATATGTGTTTGGGACTCCTCATTTAAGTTATAAAAACCTGTATTAGAGGAGACCCCTCTTTCCTGTAGTGTGGTAACATTATTTTGCCTGATAATAATTAATCTCTAGGTAACCATGGAAAACTACTAAATTAATAATAAATACAAAATATGTAATTTTATGAAATTGAACCTTAACACAAAGGCAGGCAAATACACTTCACGCCTTTTTATCCAAAAGCGGGGTAGGTAGTACACGGTTCACCAAGCGTATTTAACCCAACGTGACCGGCAACTGGACGTGTACCAATGGGACTCTTTTTCAGAGCCTATGAGTATGTACGCAACGCAACGCTCGTGCGGTGAAGGACAACATCGTGATGAAACCCGCACACCACTAGGTGTGTGAACACTATAACGGCGATGGGCTCACCCCCTGTCACGTGGGTATTTGCTTTAGCAAGTGCCTCTGCCTATCCCGCTTTGGGATTAATGACGTGAAGTGTATTTTTTTTCTTTTAGAGACTAAATTACACGCCGTAATACTCGAGTTAAACTTTTAACATAAGTTCTTTTGTTAATATCACATTGATATTAAGTTTAAGGTTATACGATGGAACTGACATAGTCACTAAAGTCCCTAAAATAAATAAGGTAAAAAAGAAGTTTAAGATTATGTTTTTCCTTGTCACCTTAAAACTGATAAATGAATGAATGAATAAATGAATGAACACTTTATTGTATACTAAGATATTACATAATATAAGGACAACAATGACAATGGTAAGGTTACAAAAGGCGACCTTATCGCTGAAAGCGATTTTTTCCAGGTTACCTGTTTCGTTGACATTAAAGATACAAGGAAATAAAATGGCAGGTACATACGTCAGGTTGTGCGCATGTCAACAAGTAAGGAATGAAAACAAAAAAAAAATCAAAAGCTACTGTACAATTCGCTTAAAAATAAAACATGCAAACAACAAAACTGATAGTTATAAAAATCCAGTTTTTTTTGTTTGCTCATAGGAAATCAATACGTAAATGGTCAAACTTACCTCGTAATGGATGAGACTGTTGTTCATGTCAGCCAAAACTCTGAGGTGCCTCAGTTTTTCCGAGAACAGCGACTTTTGGAACCTGAAATTATAATTGATTTATTCATCTTTCTTAGAGTTTCTTGATAGAATTATTTTTGAGTATGATGTTCCGTCGAAAACCGTTGCTTGACTCTATGACATATGCTTTAATTAATCCATGTATTTATCCCAAAATAAATAAATAATAAATACAGAATTTTCTCGCATACTGTAACAGGCAAGAAAATGGAGCCGTCCCAATAGGCTAGTTGGTAAGGTAAGGTAATGTTTTTGCTTAATATAAATACATTAAGCAAAAACAACTACAAAACTAACTACAAAAGTGAAAATTTGGACAGGGGTTCTTTTTATGACGTTTACGTGAGATAAGCAAGATATTTTTAAAATACTTCTCCTAAGGGGGTAAAAAGGGAGGTAAGTTTGCATTTGAAAAATCCGTAAAATTTTGTGTTATGGTTAACTTGGTGGTAGTATTTTTTTTAACAAAAATGAATACTGAAACTGCTCAAGGAATGAGTCTCGCTCTAACCATCTTTGTGTGAAAGAGACAAACAATACTGAAGCGTCACTTGAGTACTGCTTATTTTGTCAGAATACGGGCCCTAGTCACTCACCTATAATAGTTCTCGACGTAATACCACCGACTATGAATATTGACGTCAGATCTAATTTCCAAATCCAAATTCGTTGCCGGATGTGTGCAGTTCAGTGCAAATTTGTAGTCCCTGATAGGTCCATTCGAGTTGTCAATCAGTATTGATTGAAGTTTGAGGTATTCACTCTCGTAGTCGGAATACTGAAGCTCCACAGTAACGTCAGACATGATTGACGGTGTTGTTACGTATAGACCTTTTAGTGTTACGTCCTGCAATGAAATAAATTATTATTATTTTGTAGTTAAAACATAAAATAAGTATTAAACATTATAGTTAAGCACTACAAGAGGGTAATACTTCCAGCTTTTTAAAATAGCTGGATTATCATGATATTTGTAAACTGTCAAAGTTTAGGAAAATAATGATAACTCAGTTTTTTTTTCAAAGGCAGAAGTGTTAAGCTTTGACAGTCCTTGACTGCATAATTAACATGACATACAAGTCACAGAATATATTTTCGCAATTGATTCTAAAATTGGTGCATTTTATTTTATTTTATTTTAAAAGGACAACCAACAAGGACATACACAATACATGTATAAAATAGGCGACAAAAAAAAAGTGTAGGTGCTGCCTTAATTATAGGTCGTCACAGCATGGTAAATAGCGTTACATTATCTAATAATCAAATTTCACAGTTTCAAAGTTTCATCACAATTAATACTGCTAGAAACTAGTAAATTTGGTTAGCAAGCGCCACTACCCCGCTTTGGGATTAAAAGGCGTGCAGTATAGTTATTTTTATTCTAAAAAAAATTGGAAAAAAATCAAGTGCATTAACTTTTATAACATTATCATTGACAATCAATCAAACAATCAATCAGTACAATCAATTTTGATCTATTCACCTTACTGAAAGACGGATGCGACAATGCCAAATCTACAATATGTTTATTCTTGTCGACATTAGGCGGGTTCTCCCAACGACCTCTCAATTCCGCCGTCTTATTCTCATCCTTCACATTCCAGTTGAGACGAGCGTTACCGTCTAGCAAAGTGTCATGTAGGTTGTATAACGCGACCAAATTGAAAGTGCGCAGTGGCCACCACATGTTCATTATGAGCTGCTGCGATTCCTTCTCGTCCTGTAATATTGCAATGGAGGTTAACTGATATTGTAATTAATAATCATTTATTTAATTGCAGTTTATATTTTATTCTAAGCATTGTATGCATTGCATGCATTGAAGCATATGAATGTAGATGAAGTGAAAGGGGTATGTCAGGATCGTGACAAATGGAGATCTGTAGTCTCTGCCTACCCCTCTGGGAGACAGGCGTGAAGTGTATGTATGTATGTCTAAGCATTGTATATTTTTTGCCTGAGATACAGGTTCTCAATAAAGAACCTAGTTCAGGTAGACTTAGTGTGTAGCATTAAATTTATCTAATTTGTAGAACTCTTTTTTTAACAATACCCTATTATTGCAAAATAAATAAATTATTATTGTAAGGTAAATTCTTCAATGCTGGAGATGAAGATGATCGTGTCATTTCGCCCCCAGCGCCCTCTATAGGCCTGCAACACTCATAAGGGGGCGTTACCATCAATATTGGGAAGATTGCTCCAGGCATCGTACATAGCATAAATCAAAGTCGCCTCCCGCTGTCTGTCCCTATAGATGCGTAGATCTTTGGAACTAAGTAACGGATTTTGATGCGGTTTTGTTTAATAGATAGAGTGATGTATTATACATACATAATATCGGGAAAACAATGTGAATAATGTATTTTGACAAACAATGCTAGTCGAAGAAAAATAATTTTACGAATCGAAAATTTGTGAGATTTGTGGGTTTCACATGGATGCCATTGTCGGTACAGAACCAAATTTAAATGAGACCAAACGGGAAAGAACTATTGAAATGTGAACGCAGCCTTAAATGTAATAGATTTCGCTACTATAGAAAATAAATATACACACATCAAAAGTGTCTAGGGATCAAGTACATTTTAGAAGATTTCAATCAAGAATATATTTTACAAAAACTGAATTCAT
>SJJU01044182.1:0-10256 GCA_012932125.1 Conopomorpha cramerella | reverse complement strand
ACGCCTTTAATCCCAAAGAGGGGTAGGCAGAGGCACTTGCTAAAGCAAGTACCCACGGTTCACCAAGCGTATATAACCCAACGTGGCAGGGGGTGAGCCCATCGCCGTTATAGGGTTCACACACCTTGTGGTGTGCGGTTTTCATCACGATGTTGTCCTTCACCGTACGAGCGTTGCTTTGCGTACATAGGCTCTGAAAAAGAGTCCCATTGGTACACGTCCAGTTGCCGGACACGAACCCGGGACCTCCCGGTTACAAGTCAAGTGTCCGACCAACTGGACCACAGACGCTCTATATTCAGAACTAGTGGACGCCCCGCGATTTCATTCGCGTAGTTTAGTAGTACCTGCATCCTAAATTTCAAGCGTCTAACCTAAGCGGTTTATCATACAAAAGGTTTTTCCCGATAACTCCCGTTCCCATGGGAATTTTCCAATAGCCTGTTGCACCTAAGCTCTAAGTGTACTAAGGTACCTGCATCCCAAATTTCAAGCGTCTACCTTGAGCGGTTTAGATTTTTCATACAAACGTTTAATCCCGTTGATTCCCGTTCCCGTGGTAATTTCGGGAATTCCTTCCTTAGTGCACCCCTACGGTACCTAAGCTACGCCCGTTCCAAATTTCAAGTTCCTACGTTTAGCCGTTTGGGCTGTGCGTTGATATGTCAGTCAGTCAGTCAGTCAGTCAGTCATTCAGTCAGCTTTTCCTTTTATATATTTAGATTTGTCTTTGCAACCTGTTACCTACTGTGATGTCGTGACAAGGGGCAATTCACCTTGCTTTGGGGTGAGCCAACGAGCGTTTCTGTCGTTTAAGTTGATTTAAGATTATCGGGGGCTTCTTCGAATAGATATACGTACTATTTATGTACTAAATAAATAGTATTTTAGGGACGCTTTTAATTAATTAGAAGGTATTTCGTAGGTGAAGATAAATTGGGATTTTTAGGGCCTTTTATTTATGGTATTTGACGCACCGCTGAGTTTTTCAACCTTTATTATTTATTTTATTTATTTATTTATTAAGGTATTTGTGTGCTAGAAGGTTTATACGGTTATTTTTATGATCACAATTTACTAACGTTACGTTGTTCGCCATTGAAGACAAGGTGAATAGATACGTTAGCTGGCTAGCGTTGAACGTTACGTTTCGAACTGTCAAACATTGTTCGTGCTGCCAAAACTTAAAATTTTGTATGAAAACGTTAGCGTTCAACGCTAACGTTCAACGTTACGTACAACTAACGTTGAGCGCTGACGTATGCGTAGTTCCGATGAATTCCAGCAGACGGCGCTGATTTTTTCCCATACATTGTCAACGTTAACCCTTAATTAGACAAGGTTTGGTGCTTTTCTTAAGGATTTTGGACTCTATTGACGTTTGTTATTCTAATTACCGACTTCATCACATAAACCCGGTTGGTGTTTATCATGAAATCTAGCTTTTAAGTACAATGCGATATAATTGTTTCGTGTTTAAATAAGTATGTGTCCTGTAGTGTTACATATCTTATGTGATTATTCTGTGATAACTTCTCTGAAATTTTTAGATTATTCCAGTGAAGACAATAGGGTTCAAAGTATGTGTTGGTAAAGTGGCAATATGCCACTTTAGTAATACTCTTACACTTTGGTAATAGCCTTTGTTTGATTAAGGGTTAACGGATACGCTAACGTTAGTAGCGTTGGTTCGTGCTAGAGGCACTGGAGATTTAGACTTATTCACGCTATGCGCTAGCTTGTAACTGAACTTCCACATTGACATTTTTAACTCATTAAGCTAAATGTGGCGATCCTAAGGTTATATCTATCCCCTTTTTGGGGCGATTGCGGACGCGTAAATTGTGGGTAGAAAACATGTCAACATGCCAAAACAGTAAACAAATGTAACTGCATTTTAATTTTGAAATCACTCAAGGAAAATGCTCCATCAAAATGTAGTCAGGGATGAAGATAAATGACAATTTTGCCATAAGATTAATTGACGAAATTTCAATTATTTCAACGCCGTGAACAACATCTATCTTTTGATAATTATTTTCTGTTGTGACAACTACGAAATCAATACTAGCCGGCTGAGTCAGCTTGTGGCCACGACACATGTAACTGTGTCGAAACGTCGAGCAAACAACGAAGGTGTGCTGAATGCTTATCTTTCACTATGGAACGCCCCGTGATTACATTCGAGTACTAATTCGTTATATTTCAGCTTTTAGCTCATCGCTAGTAATGGGGCATGAATTGGAAAAAAAAAACCTTTCTTATCTCACGTAAACATCTTAAAAGGAACCCCCATTGCAAAATTTCAGCTTTTTAGGCTCAAGGCTTTGCTCTATGAGATTTATATAGTTTTATTATTTACGCTGTGTGACAGTGACAGAACTATACCATTTGTCTAGTGCTATCCTTCTCGCGCGGCGAGAACAATATTACTACGTGCAGTCTCAGTTGTTAGGTAAATTTAGTTAAGTGCTAAACAAAAGTCAATCTTTGTATGTACAGAATAAAGGCCGTTTTTATGTCGAAACTGATTTGTTACTTTAACACTACCAAATAGAGTATATTTTTAACCGACTTGAAAAAAAGAGGAGATTCTCAATTCGTCTGTATTTTTTTTTTATGTTTGTTACCTCAGAACTTTCGCCTGGGTGAACTGATTTAGATGTTCTTTTTTATACCTCTCGGACCCACTAAAAAACCCCACGGTGACCGCTCCCGCGTTATTGCCGGGGCCCCAGGAACAGCCTGGTCGTCTCGCTATCTCCTCCTGAATTTTGTATGAATCGGATATCATCATCATCAGCCCATACTTGTCCACTGCCACTGAATCGGGTATAATAGAGCGAAATTAATTAAAGATAAACATTCTGCCGATATTGGATATCAACAAAGTAATTGTGGGATTCATAAAGTTAGAAGCTAGTGAACTGTTAGTAAAGCTCTCTAAAGTTACGTCTAAGTTTACACAAAAGTTTGACCCGTGTGGTGACGGCGAATAGAATACTTGTGTCACTATTTCAGCCCAAATTTTCACGTCGTAAGAGGCGACCGAGGGATCTTTCCAGCGGACGAGCAGCAGCGCTCTCTGTGAGATAAATCACAACACCACTTCGATCCTAAATGTTTAAAACGGGTATTATAGCGCGAAGATTATCCACAGATAAGAATTCAGCTTACCTTCGTTGTTTGGGTGACGTTTCGACACAGTTACATGTGTCGTGGTCGCGAGCTGACTATAATACCCGTTTTAAACATTTAATAACAAATTTGGCGGGCCCGTTGGTGTAGTGGTCAGCATGTCTGCCTCTGCTCCGTAGGGTCGTGGGTTCGATTCCCACCGCTGACAGGTGCTTAGGTGATGAACTTTTAAGCACTTGTTGGATGTGTCTGGGTGTTTTATTTATATAAGTATATATTTAAATGAAAAAAAAATCTGTATATAAGTAAATATATTTCGTTGTCTGTGTCCATAACACAAGTGCTGTAGCTACTTAACATGGAATGAAGGCAATTATATGTGTGTTGTTGTAAAATATTTATTTATTATTTATATCATATCAGTGCGCGTTTCCTTAAAAAATGATTTAACCACTTCGATCGCCAACCCGACTGCCAAGCGTGGCGATTATTGAATGAATGAATGAATGAACACTTTATTGTATACTAAGATATTACATATAAGGACAATAATGACAATGGTAAGGTTACAAAAGGCGACCTTATCGCTGACAGCGATTTCTTCCAGGTTACCTGTTTCGTTGATATTAAAGATACAAGGAAATAAAATGGCAGGTACATACATATTATTGGTTTCCCCCCCCCAATTGATCATGGAAATACCCTCGTCGATTTGGTATTTACTTACAGTTAGGTAAACAAACAAACGATGTTTATGTGCGTAAGTGGTGTGTGTATGAACGAACGAGACAAACTGGCATGGGGGTAAAACTACGGGGCAAGGTCGACCAAGAAAGTCGTCTGTCAGTTTTAATGAACCTTTTTTGTCAATAAAACATCAATAAGGTAGAGCTGTTATATTGTGACAAGTGAACAATGAACTCGAAACCGGAGGTCATGTATGAAAAGATGTATGAAGCGAAAGGGGTATGTCAGGACCGTGACAATTGGAGATCTGTAGTCTCTGCCTACCCCTCTGGGAGACGGGCGTGAAGTGTATGTATGTATGAACAATAAACCTAGATGTCTAATGAAAATGTCATATGAATTTTGACCTTAGGATGGTAGACAAGCCGTGTGGTGACGGCTAATAGAGAGTCAAAGAAAAAGTCAAAGTCAAAGTCAATTTTTTTATTTTATCGTTATAAGTGCTATAACATACAAATTATACAGTAGCATAACACAAAGCTTGACGAACGTCATTTATGACTTTAAAAACAAAAGTAATCGAGAGAGATAAAGAGAGATAAAACTTTTCACTTCATTTCAACACCACAGCCCATATTCGTCCACTGCTGAACATAGGCCTCTCCAATGATCCGTTCAGAAATGATTAAAGTTTTATCGAAACCGTGAAACAAGAAATACAATTCTGCAGCACTACTAACAGAATAGGGAAACAGTGTGATTTTCCTGAAAGTAATGGCGTTTCCCTGAGTTATTTATTACCTTTTGGGGAAAAGGAGCGCGATACTGATTCCACTTTTATGGTAATTGATATTACGGATCAATTTTTTGTAACAGTTTTTTTTTATATATGTTGTTATGACGTGCCCCTCTCCTTTGTTATGTTTCGTGTTTGTGTAGAGATTTCGTTCGCGTATTTTCAGTTATAAAATTCAGTCGTAAGCAAAAGTTGTGCGTCATATATAAAACTTATTTATTTATTTAATACTTCATTGCAATAAAGTACAATAGGCGGACTTAATACTAATAGTATTATCTACCAGTCAACCCCACAACATGGGAGAAAAAAGGTAGTTGCGGTTCAGTATTACAATGACAATAGATCCATAATTATTATAAATAAAAACACTACTGGACTACTGGACGTGTACCAATGGGACTCTTTTTCAGAGCCTATGTACGCAACGCAACGCTCGTACGGTGAAGGACAACATCGTGATGAAACCCGCACACTACAGGGTGTGTGTACCCTATAACGGCGATGGGCTCACCCCCTGTCACGTTGGGTTAAATACGCTTGGTGAACCGTAGGGATTTGCTTTAGCAAGTGCCTCTGCCTACCCCTCTTTGGGATTAAAGGCGTGAAGTGTATTTATTTTTAGTATTATTTTACTACTTACTATATCATAATATATTAAGCAGATAATTAAAATTGAATGAACGTATGTACATACACACATCAAAAGTGTCTAGGGATCAAGAACATTTTAGCTCTAAGAAAATCTAATTTTATTAAATCAAATCTAATCTTCTGGATTGGTCTCCTATCTAATTCCCCATACCTGTATCCATGACTTATTACCACATTTTGAATAGATTATGAATGAATTCAGTTTTTGTAAAATATATCCTTGATTGCAATCTTCTAAAATGTAATTGATCCCTAGACACTTTTGATGTGTGTAAATACCATATTAATTACTACATAGTTAAAAAGTTGACTGCTTCGCTAGACATTCCTAACTCTTCTTTGGCCGGCTATATATGCTCTGACACAAGCAACACATCATCACCATCGTCATCAGCAACACATCATCATCATCATCAGCCCATACCTGTCCACTGCTGGACATAGGCCTCTCCAATTGCACGCTACTGTGGTCTGTTTTCGGCTTCTCGCATCCAGCTTCTGCCAGCCATCTTGCGTATATCATCAGTCCACCTTGCCTTGACTTTGGTTCTCTGTCGGATCACTTCATTTCTGATTCGATCCTTCAGAGAAACGCCGAGCATAGCTCCGTATGTCATTACAGGTAGGACACACTGATTGAAGACTTTTGTCTTCAGGCACTGTGGGATCGCTGATGTTAAGCCTCGACGTAACTTCCCAAATGCTGCCCAACCCAGCTGAATGCCCAAAGCAGCAACACATGGCGCTTCGATATAAATTGCTTCCGAGGCGTGGAACATGTCATATTTTGTTACTACTAACTAATTCTACATATATTCATATTTACCTAAAACCATGAACATTAATTAACAGTCATTATAATTCGCTATTCGTTTCTACCATTCCCTAAGGTGCTTTTAAAGTGGACGTCCATTAGAAAAATTGGGGCTGCGCGTTTAGTGGGCGCAGTTGTCATTTTGGACCGAATCGATACCTTTCGTCACACTAATTAAAAAACGTTTTAAACTGTTGTTGTTCGTGTAAGTGAAACGTTGTGGAACTGGTCGAAAGTTAAAAGAAATAACACTTCCAAACTGATTGCCATGTAACTAAAACAAGAAAAACATTTTCACAAAAAAAAAATGCAAATTAATATACTTAAAAAAAATCAAATGTACATACATGGGACTTCAGAGCCTTCAATAAAAAATATCAACTTCAATCAACAAATTACAGAGTAACTATTAAATTGCAAATTAAAAAATCCTGATATTAAATATTCGTGTCGTGCCCTTTCATTTGATACCCCACTTGAACATATTTGTATAAAGACGACTTTTTTCCCCACTTTCAACCCTCATAACTTTTGAACAAGTTATTAATGTAAACTAATGTAAAAATGTCGAAACATTGGGCAAACAACGAAGGTATTGGCCGTAATACCCGGTTTAAAATTTTAAATTCATGTCAGCGCGCATTTTAAAAAAAAATACTAATTAAGTTCTAAGGGTTCTCTTACTACCTTACTCCGATACCATCTAAAATCTAAAAAATACACTTAATGCCGTTTAATCCTACAGCGGGGTAAGAAGAGGCACTTGCTAAAGCAAATGCCCACGGTTCACCAAGCGTTTTAACCCAACGTGACAGGGGGTGAGCCCATCGCCGTTATAGGGTTCACACACCTTGTGGTGTGCGTGTTTCATCACGATGTTGTCCTTCACCGTACAAGCGTTGCGTTGCGTGCATAGGCTCTGAAAAAGAGTACACGTCTAGTAGCCGGACTTGAACCCGCGACCTCCCGGTTACAAGTCAAAGATCCGAACAACTGGATCACAAACGCTTTTTTCCGATTCAATCATTTATAAGTTGTACGACCACTGTAATATCTAATAAAATACAATCCGATCACATTGGCTTCAATGTAAAGTCTCCCTTCCTCTTTGCCAGCGAAAAATGCAACTTAATTGGATTTTTTGTCACGTTTTTTTTTTGGGTAATTTAAATTCGTACCACATTTCGGCTAGGTGAGGTACCCGGTCCTACAACGGTCCCACAGTGGCGGTCCGGCTTAATCCCCTACACTGTGTTGGGTACGGCTCTTAATGAATTACACAAATCGATACAAGTGACTAACCGACGCGACGTGTCTAGCATGACGAACTGTAAGTAGGTACATACAATACCTATTTACTGTCCTTTTGTGACCTGTAATTGAAAAAAAAAAAGATTTAGAAAAAAAACAAGTTGCCTAAAGATAAGCATTCAGCTTACCGGTTTGCCCGACGAAGGTAATCTGAATGCTTATCTTTGGTCAATCTGCGCGGTATAATACCCGTTTTAAACATTTAATATCATGTCAGTGCGCGTTTCCTTAAAAGAAAAACAAGTTTTTTTTATCCAGTTCACCATTTCGGATGTAAACAGACGTCACTTTATTTTAAAAGCTTTTATTTAACTTGCAATGTATGTATGTATGTAAGGATGTTCAGGTGGAATCTTGCGATACGATTTTGAAGCAGATACTCTCAACCGATTAAGCTGAAATTTTGTGTGCACGATTAAATTGGATGATAAGACACGATTAATTGTGTAGCGTTATTCTAAATTCAATATGGCGGAACATCAAAGATGTTTGCAGTTATGCTTAGTACCTAAGTATTGTAGTAGTGCATTGAAATAATTATCCATCTAGTCCGCCATCTTGCAAATGGCGCTATGTTATCTTACGTAGGTAACGTATACCACGTATGTACGTAAACCACAAAGTGTGTGAACTCTATAACGGCGATGGGCTAACCCCTGTCTTTGGGTTAAATACGCTTGGTGAACTGTGGACGGGTGGTGGGGTTGTACACACATCAAAAGTGTCTAGGGATCAAGAACATTTTAGCTCTAAAAAAAATCGAATTTATTTAAATCAAATCTAATCTTCTGGATTGGTCTTCTACCTAATTCCCCATGCCTGTATCAATGACTTATCACCACATTTTGAATAAAATATTAATGAATTCAGTTTTTGTAAAATACATTCTTGATTGCAGTCTGTCAATGTAGTTGATCCCTAGACACTTTTGATGTGTGTATAAGCAAATACCTACGGTTCACGCGCGCGTATTTAACCCAACGTCACAGGTGGTGAGCCCATCGCCGTTATAGGGTTTACACACCAAGTGGTGTGCGGGTTTCATCACGATTTTGTCCTTCACCGTATTGTATTTTTTAATATAAATTAATACTGAAACTACGCAAATGAAATCGCGGGGCGTCCATTAGTAAAATACTCTTATATGAATAAAAATAAATGAAGTGAAAAATGTAAGAGCCTCTTTAAGTACAGGTTATTTTTACTAACTGTGACATAATGTTTCATAACATGACTCAACCGTGACCTTTAATTTTCATACTACATCCGGGTGTGCCACTTCCGCCCGCCCTAGCTGGTGATGGGCGGCGATGCTTCCTTATGCATACTGAATGCTAACTGCCTTAAAACAAAAATAAATAACGTAAAATGGGGTTATTTGGAAAATGGGGGGCTGTTTGGAATTATTTAAATAAGATTTAATGAGCTTATAGCATGTGGGAAATGTAGTTTTTAAGCGACAACAATAATTTCAAAGAAAAAATAACCGACTACCATACTATTTTTTTTATATTTTAGCTTTTTTCTGGCTTATGTCGGTTTTTTTTCCTTAATATTTAACTATTAAAGTTATATGAAAAAAAAAACTAAATTTAATATTTAATTTTTAAATATAATTTTTAATTTTTACTGGTTGACGTGTTCTGTAAACTGTACAAAGTAAAATATTAAAGACTTGTCGTTTGGTCATTTAAAAAGGACCATACGCGCAACAGTGTTAAAAAAAAAGAATCATCAAAAGCCATTAACGCAGTGGAAAGTTATGAGGTAGGTATAATAATTTAAATAAAATTGCAAATTTAAAAAACCCCCGATTTTAAATGTGCGTGTCTTGCCCTTTCATTTGATACCCCACTTGAAGATATTTGTATAAAGTCGACTTTATCCCCACTTTCAACTCTCAAATCTCAATCTAATTTTTTATCAAGTCATCTATTTTTTATTTAATAAACAGATTTTAAATATACGTGTTGTGCTCTTTCATTTGAAACCCCACTTGGACATATTTAGTCAAGTAAAATGTTTCATCCCGACTTTCAACCCCCATAACTTTTAAGTGGGTATACAGATATCGATCAAACATAGCTAAGAACATGCTCGATAAAATCAGCTTTCAAACAAAGAAAACAGCATTAATATCGGTTCATTCGTTTAGGAGCTACGATGCCACAGACAGACACACAGATACACACGTCAAACTTATAACACCCCGTCTTTTTGCGTCGGGGGTTAAAAACAATCCAGACGAATTGAACCCTCTCCTTTTTCGAAGTGAGTTAAAAAACACAACAATGCATTCGTGACAAAATTAGGTTTTAAAACTATTGTATGTCAGAAAAGGTAGTTGTTTTCCACAAATTCTCAGAATCTTACTAATATTATAAATGTGAAAGTGAGTTTGTTTGTTCCGCTTTCACGCCGTAACTACTGAACCGATTGCTTTGAAATTTTGCAGACGTGTTGTTAGAAGTCCGGTTTAAATAATAGGGTACTTTTTATCCCGGAAAAGAATTGATATTCCCGAGGGAAAACAAAAGTATTCCTTTAAACCGCACTATCACCGAAGTCCACGCGGGCAAAGCCGTGGGCGGAAAGCTAGTGCCTTCATAAATACATTGAAGAATTTAGTAAGTGAAGTAGGTAGTAGGTATTTTTTTCAAACTAACCGCCAAAGTGAGTGTGTGTTTGCGCTAAAGGACATGGCTGAATATAGTATGGGCGTCTGCCTTGATATTAATACCATGCCCTTTAATAAATATAGGTCTTTACTAATAATGGCGGAATTGCTATTTCCAAGATACACAAAGCTCAAGGTAACTTTGTCAGTTGTATGTCAAATACGGAATAACCATCTCA
>SJJU01044037.1:0-13448 GCA_012932125.1 Conopomorpha cramerella | reverse complement strand
CCGCACACCACAAGGTGTGTGAACCCTATAACGGCGATGGGCTCACCCACTGTCACGTTGGGTTAAATACACTTGGTGAACCGTGGTCATTTGCTTACTAAGCAAGTGCCTCTGCCTACCCCGCTTTGGGATTAAAAGACCAAGTGAAGTGTAAAAATAAATAGAAATACACAAACGCCTTTTAATCGCAAAGTGTAGGCAGAGCCACTTGCTTAGCAAGTGTCTGAATGCCTAAGAAAATAATGCTGATAGATCCACTTGCCAAGAAAATGCCCACGGTTGATCAAGCGTCAATTTCGACTATAGGAATCACAAAACTTTGGTGTGTCACCGTAAATCAGTTATTCTAAAAGTGGGTGATAACGCCCCCTTGTGGGTTGTGCAAAAAGTGGGGAGGTGAGGCCGAGAAAAATAATTCTATTAAACTCGACGTTTACTATGATTTCAATGAGGGGAAATCAAAAATATTTTTTTCAAGTCAAAAGTCTTCTCCTGAGGCAGAAAATCGTCAATTTTATATGGACTTAAAAAAAATATTTTTCATTTCCCCGCTTGGTCGCCGTAGTGAAGTTGTTCATATTGACGAGCCCAACAGCGTTTCTTAGACCAATAATGCTCGTCAAATATCTAAAAGCTTCGACTTTTAATAAGAACAACACTATTACAGGAATCGCTGCAAAAGCATGCCACTACCTAGCATGTGTACAAGTACTCTAGCTCCAAAAAGCATGCCACTAAGTAGCATGTCTATTAGTACAAAATACAAATACAAAATATCTTTATTTGTCACAGTCTTTTTACAAAGTCTTTTTTGACTCCCCAGTTAAGTTATAAACCTGTGTTAGGGGAGTTATAAACCTGTGTTAGGTTAGGTTAGGGAAAAGAATAGTGACGAAAACGCAAAGCTGAATTCAGAGGGCGTTTCGTACGTTTGACCCATATGAACCAATAACAGTGAGGCAATCTGACAAATGAGCTTTTGGTGACAATCGATGAACCGATGTTTTGTGTCAAGCGAAAATAGTTCCTTAGTTTTTTTCCCCATTTTTATATTCACCCTCAGACGAAAAGCAACTACATATAGTCTGTTCATTTCACCGAGAGAAATTATGTAAACAAACAAACGTTTGGTTATTCATAGTGTAAATGTTTCTAAGGCTCTGTTTAAAAGAGGTAAAATCACCGTTAATTAGTTTAATTCGTACTACACAGAATTATTTAAAATATTAGCTAATACACTGGAAATAGAAATAAGGCATATGAAAGATATAAAATATGTTTTAAAACGAATTTCTTTTTAATAATCTGTACTCGCCATAAAAATGTGCCTCTCAAAGAACTTTTTTCGTCTGAGTTTCCTAAAGTGTACATAAGGAAGACACAACTTTTAAAAATACATTTTTTAAGAAGTAGTTTACTATTAAGTCTCATTTTGTACATCATGCATGACCAGCAATGGTTTTGTTGTTATTTTGCTTGCTGCAATTTCATAGTAGGTACGAGTACATTTTTAGTACCCTGTGAGTGAGCCCTATAACGGCGATGGGCTCAGCCCCTGTCACGTTCGGTTAAATTCGCTTGGTGTAACGTCGGCAATTGCTTTAGCAAGTACCTCTGCCTACCCCTCTTTGGGATTAAAAGGCGTAAAGTGTGTATATATATTTTTTTGTAATATTCCTTACTTTTGCTTTAGACGTTTGTTATTATGAACATGGCCTCGCCCTCGCACTGCATAAAAAAATTTAAACCACAAAAAGTGTGTTCACACAAATTCTCTCGGTGCAATGAACAGACTATAGGTAGGTAGAGTAAATTGACAATTTAAAAACTTTGAAAACCGCTCGTTTTGTTGTTTACATATTTTCTCCGGCGATAATGAATATACTATAGACATACAGTCTGGAAAACTAGACAACAATTTTGAAAACATACAGGAGTGTAAAAAAATTTGACTCTTAATCTTGTAAAAGTTAACATTTTCTGTTCCTTAGGGCGTAGCAGCGTAAAGAAGAAGAAGATAGAGAAGGAGGTATGGATAGACTGTGTGAAAAATGACATGTGCGTGAAAGGTGTAACTGCAGAGATGACGAATGACAGAGATGAATGGCGACAGGAAACGTGTTGCGCCGACCCCACCTAGTGTGGGATAAGGACAGGAAAATTATGGTGACTGCGTAGCAGGGTATAGTAGGATCCAAACTGTCATTTTGGTAGTAAAAGTGACGGTTTAACCCTTAGCTGCATAATGATGTAATACTACGTCAGTATAATTATCCTCGATTTTTTTTTTCTAGCCGTCCCATCTACAGATTTTTCATTCTAAATTATGCAGGCCACATAATTTAAGGATAGGTTTTTATTCAGACATAAAAAAACATGCAGAAGTACATCGTTTTCCCTAGGTCCCAATTTTGGTGGAAAAGAGACAGACAGAAGGTCTCTCGTTGTGTTTGGTCTGAGTATTCACCTGTATGGGAGCATAGAGCCATAGTGGCGTGCATTGCGGCGCCTCGTAGTGCAAATGGCCGTCGACGCCATATTTCTTTTTGAAAAACTTCATCTCTTGCTTACACGGCTCTGCAAAATACGAAACCGTGTCATCCAGAAAGACTAAGACAAAAAGTAAGCCCAATGTTATGTCAAGTTACGGGTATGTCATTTAGGCCAGCCGCATATATTCGGAACTTTCATTTATAAAAACGACTGACAACCTGACGTACATAACAAAACATTAGGAGTGGATTTTAGATCGAACATTTCCAAAAATCTGCAACCGACCTTGGATAGAAACTTTTCATGTCATTTTGGTTCCAAATTCAAGCAAGCGTAGCCTAGCTTACGTCTCTCCATAACCTAGTTGATGTCTTTTCCTGCACTTCCTCTCCTGGAAGCAAAAGGATTGATGTGGCTCCACCAACCAGTCAATCAGTGTCCGCGAGCAATAAGCGCGTCTGGAGCTTCTGCACGATTCAGTAAACAAGCGTAAGTCTCTGAGCGTCATCTCTTTCTATTGCCAGTGTCAGAGTAGTAGAGGTAGTTCGAGATGAAACCCGCCAATAGCGTCCACTTAATAGCCTGTTTATTCATTCGAATTTGACATATCAATCTCTCAGTTTGCGAAATAGCAAATAGTTGACGCCCGGCGATTTCATTCGCGTAGTTTCAGTATTTCATACAAAGTGTAACTAACACCCGTATGTAACTGTAACACGTCGCTATCTAGAATAGCAACGAGTCCCACAGAAACGAGATAAAAAGTATCCTATGTCCTGTCTTGGTCTTAAACTTCTGTCCAAATTTCAGCCCAATCGGTTTAGCCGTTATTGAGTTATAGTGTTTCTTTTAAAATATAGATCTTCTCACCATAAGGCACGTTACCGGCGCCCTCCCGCTTGCGCCTGCCGAGAGCGGGCGGCGGCACCGCGTGGATGTCCTGGCAGCGGCCCTGTCTGCACACCAGGCCGTCGTCACACCCTGGCTCCAGGAACTCCTCCTCCACCTGGGATAATGGACCTTATGTAGGTGTAAAAAGGGGCACTCTATGTGACTCCAAGAAAAGATTCGTTAATGGGGAAGAAATTAGATATTGCAGATTTGTATAAGTTTTCAGGACAAATGTAAGAAATAGTAGGGGTGTCACTTATGTGACTATGTTTTATTCCGATAGTATTGTAAAATTTTATTGAAATCCGTTGAGTAGTGCGTGCAGAAGAATTCAGTACTCCAAAACTACATATCCACTTTTTTTACTTTTATTTAAGCGGAGTTGCCAACATTTGTCCATTATGAATATTGTACTTAGGTGTTTTATACTTCGGTATAGTAATGGACAGTATTTTAAATATTTAAAATTTTGATTAAAAAAATCGAAAATAAGATTTTCGGTGATAAATATTCGTGATTACGTACATCGGTATTTAAATATTATGAGTTTTTTAATTTCATTTTACGTATGGATTTTGAGCGTATCGGAAACATCCATCCAAACTTTCGAGTTTATAATACAAGTTAGTAGTATATATTGACGCTAACCATGGTACTCAAATTGTTATTTATTTTACAGTTTTTAAGTTTTATGCAATGGCATTGTTGTTTGTGAATACACATAAAATAAAATAAAAATAAGCAAAGCTCATCTACTTAATGATAATTGCAAAAACATAGGCTAATTCCGAATGTCCACCCTATAAAATCCAGCCCAGGGTGGATAGTGGGAAGATACGCGTCCAAAAATCCACCTCACCATAAAAACTAAATTTTCAATTGTATGGCGGGGTAGATAATTGAACGCGCATTTTCCGAATATTCCTTTGCCAGTCGCATCTAAATTATCTTATGAAAGGTTTTCCAAATTGCTATCTATGCAAAGAGTTTATGCGTGGGAGCTACGATTCTATAACAATTTAAGAAAAAAGAAACAATCGACTACTCCATGTAAAACTAAACTGCCTAATTGTAAAATAATCCAATAAACCAAGATAAAACTATCAAATCTACTTTTCCTTTTGTTCCTCTACCCTGGGGTAGATTTTCTAGGGTGAAAAATCGGAATAAGCCAAAACCTATTACGAACCTCTATTTCTTCAGTGCCGTTGATTTTATGTAAAGTTTTCTTGAATTCCGCACATTTTTCATTGAGTTCTAAGAAAGGACAGAAATAATGCAAATTGCTTTAGAATATCAGCATGGATACATCGAGTAAGTAGCTTTTGAATAGTTTAAAAAATATTGTAGGTACTTAGGTTTATAATTTAGACCGAAGTGTACTGTCACTGTAGGCTGGTATTCAGAGTCCTTGTTTCTGAGTTTTCTCTAGAGCGTCTCAGTTGAGCGCAAACTCGGATCTGAGTAATCGTATGCGTCTTGTATTCAGAATGGGAGGTTTTCTGACTGGTGTCTTACTACAGTTCCAAGAAATGTCCACAGATCGCACTGCCGAGACAGGGTTGTTATTTATTTCATAGTTTTATTTTCGCTTGACAATATTATATAATGAGTTTCTCCTTAAGATCATGTCTGATTAGCGCCATCTGAGATGTTTTGGAACTACTTTTGATGGTCGGGTAGCCAAAATACAGGTAGGCTGTGTCTTTTTGCCTATATGGTGTGCACGCCACTGCTGGAGAGTACCCTCGTTCGCGTCGCGGGAAAGCTGGACTGATAATTGTTTGGTCGGTGTAAACGTCAGTGGCGTGCACACCATATAGGCAAAAAGACACTGCCTACCTTAGTATTTTGGCTACCCGACCTAATAATAGAGTTATTGCTAGAACTTTTTATGTTGTACTCACGACAGAGGCTGACGAAGGTCCAGCGTTTTGTGGGTGAGTAGATATGTAGGTACCTATATTTCGTAAAGACAAGTTACCTATACATAGGTGTCAATCCCTGGGGATTACTGCCTACCTTGTCGTAAAAGCCAGTGCACGCCACTGGTATGTATGAATGTAGATGAAGCGAAAGGTGTATGTCAGGACCGTGACAAATGGAGATCTGTAGTCTCTGCCTACCCCTCTGGGAGACAGGCGTGAAGTGTTTGTATGTATCTCGCTTCTGTTGCGTAGTAGAGTGTAGTAGACTTTGGCCTCAGATGTCTAAAGTAGTATCGATTTTGAACTGGCAATAGGTCCTAACTGATTATAAAAGTTCATACAACTTTCAAAACAAAAAGTACATACATACATACACTTCACGCCTGTCTCCCAGAGGGGTAGGCAGAGACTACAGATCTCCATTTGTCACGATCCTGACATACCCCCTTTCGCTTCATCTACATTCATACACCTTTTCATACATGACCTCCGGTTTCGAGTACATTTCACGCCACCTTCGGTCAGGACATCACCAATCTGGTCTTTATATGTCCTGCTGGGGCGACCTCTACTCACCCGGCCCATTACATCACCCATATAAATCTCTTTCGTCAATCGACTTTCATCCATTCTCTCCATATGCCCAAAAAGTACTAACTGACATAGTAAACGTAGTGTAAGAGGACAGAAAAATCTCGAGCAGAAACTAACGCTGATATCCGCTACACCGTCCGCAGCAGTTACAATGCTCCCGGTCGGGTATGAAAGCGCCGCGGGGACACCGGTCCTCCGACACGGTACCGCTGGGACAGGAGTACCCCGCGCAAGAGAGCGGACAGTCCACGCCCGCTGGCGGGGGCTCGTAGCGGAACGTGCGACGGGTACGCCTGGGTAATACATCATCATAACGTAACGCTGACTTAAATGTATCTACACACATCAAAAGTGTGTAGGGATCAAGAACATTTTTAGCTCTAAAAAAATTAAATTTAATTAAATCAAATCTAATCTTCTGGATTGGTCTGGCCCATGCCTGTATCAATGACTTATCACCACATTTTGAATAAATTATGAATGAATTCAGTTTTTGTAAAACATATTATTGATTGCAATCTTCTAAAATGTACATGATCCCTAGACACTTTTGATGTGTGTATTTACTTGCCTCTAGAATTGCACCAATTCGACGAAAGATTTTACAGATCGGTCTGTCACTTTGCGAAACAATGCTGTCGGATTTTAAACGATATACCTACCTAATATTTTTTTACTAATGTACAACACATCATACCTACATTCTTACTCATATTTTGTAATAAACTGTCCCATAACTTTAACTAATATTATGTGTGTGGATATTAACATTCGCCTAATCCCTGTGCAGTGGGCCGGCAATAACCGAGTAAGCGTTTATTTCCAGATTAATTTAAACACACACACAGACACAAAGCCACGTATGTAGTTTCACAATCGAATTTCATTCGATAAAAAAGTATCAAATTAGTGTATAATCTTCTACTCGGATAATGTAGATATTTTTTTTAATGAAACGCGCACAGACATTATAACTCAATATTGTTCATGTAATTAACAATGTAGGTAGTAAAATAACACTTACATTCGCACTGCTTCGTTCGGTAAAGATGGTACTTTTACGGGAACACCTGGTATATTAAAAAAAAAACAGAAAATAAATGTTTAATACCCTTTCGTTTGAAATGGTCAAATTGCATGTTGCAGAGAACTGACAGAACTACCCTATTTCCTAATACCTTTATCCTATTTCTCTCTCTCTGTCGGGTTTCGGCGGAGCACCAGCGCTGCAGGTAACTGTGGCATTATGCTGAGTCGGGACCCTTTTACTAGCGTGAGAGCTGGCACACGCTCAGGTGCTAACAACTGCTAGTAGATACTCATATTTTGTTCTGTTCTTGTTTGTTGTTGTGTCATTTTATATTTTTGCTTGTTGTTTTAATTATATTTCTTTTATAATTTTGGTGTGTTAGTTCTTAAGTTAGTAAATAAATATATATACAAATATACAATACAATACAATAATACCAACAAGAGTCTCAGTGTCCGACATGCGTGGGAAACATTTTTTTCCTCTTATTTCTATACCGTCTTTAGTTTAATAACTATGTGGGATCCAAGACAGAAGGCTAGGCCCCCCCGGGATCTAGCCCAGTCGTCACTGATTTCTCTCTCGTCTATTCTGGATGCCGCTGTAGATCCTGGCTCTAACAAGAATCACAGTGGTGGGAAAGTGGGTGGGAATATCCCGGAAACGCTTGGGAAACATGGGCTCCATCACCGAAAGAACCCACGCCTAATGGCAGACCTATTGTTGAGGTTGAGTTAACAGTTTATCAGCGCTAATTGCGGAGGTTATGTTCCTTGTCAAATTCAATTATGATAAAGAAGAAAACCGATAGCAAAATTGTTTGAACTGAAGACTATTAAATCTGGCTACATCTTTTACTACTATCGAAGTCGTGTCGGTCTGACATTGCAGCTAAAATCTATGTACGTCGCTGGTTTAGTTACTCTCATTTCACTGTGGCCCTTAGTAAAACAGCGGTGCACTTCGTTTGTCGCTGCGATGCCTGCCGCATGCTGACTGAGGTCCCCTGGTCAAATTCATCTACTAACATCTTCGCAGCACGTCATCGCACCTTAGAGCCCGAGACTCTTGCTCGTGGTGACCCCAATAAGGGTTGCAGCCGGCACGGAAATCTGGAGAAAGAAGGTCATCTGTCACCACCACAGCCGAAACGCGCACTGACATTATATTAACAAGTTTAAAACGGGTATCATAGCGCGAAAATTAACCAAAGATAAGCATTAAGTTTTGGGAAAACAACGAAGGTAAGCTGAATGCTTATCTTTGGTTTCGCGCCGTTATATCCGTTTTAAACTTTTAAAGGTTAGGATGGTTCGAGCGGTGAAACCATTTTTAATATTACTTACAATTTGACGATATGAAAGTGGACATTAAAATGAAAGAAAGGAATAGAATAGTAAGAAATAGTTTATACAGTAAAAAGGTTCGTAACAACTGTCTTTCAACTGACTGTCAACTATTGTTGTGTTTGGGATGGTTTAACAGTCGTGCGACTATTCAGCGCCGCGTTTTACTGCAAAACGAGTACTTAGTCAGCGCTAGCCGCACTCAGTTTAAAAAATGTATGAAAATTTGAATGGAACACACGACGCAACTATCCTTACCTATAGTGTTCACTGGCAAGTACTCCTCCATGTCGAAGGCATACTCGTCGTGTATACACGACTGATCCAACTCTGTAACAATAAATTTTATATTCAGACAAAAAATATGTATGGCAAAATGTAGGTAAGTACAGTAAGTAATGTACGAAGAGGACAGCTCCCTTTCGGTATTAGCGTCTACTTGCAAGGAACATCTACTTTATTACTTACCAAGAAAGCGACTCTCTCTAAATATTTCCAAAATCAACCACTTCCTTCCTTCCACTTCAAGTATATACACTACTAGCAGTGGCCATTTCCCAATTACGACGGGTTCCTATTACACCAAATTCCATAAGGAACTGTTTTAATGAGACACGACCACACAGTATACATTTTTACATATATGTACTGTCAGTGCATTAACCATCGTCGCGTTCGCATTTTGGAAGGCTCGTGTTATCTCACTAGTATTTTTTTCCTTTCTCGACTGGTCACTTTCTGGTACTCGTACTGGTTTCTGACGAGTGAGGAATTACAAAAAACGACCAGTGAAAACTCGACTCTTTTGGGAAATGGCCGTTCATTACAAATAGAACATCAGACCCCAAAAGTGGAATAGCTATAAATCCTATCCTACTAATATTATAAATGCGAAAGTTTGGACGGAAAAGTTTGTCCTTCTTTCACGTCGTCTTTCTTTTTGTACTGGACGGATTTTGATGAAACTTGGCAGCATTGTAGCTTATAATCTAGAATAACATATAGGCATTTTGGGGATATGTTTTAAATTATTTACGTTTTAGAAAAAAAAATCGGTAACTTGCGGTATATTCCTGCTTGCGCTGGCTTAATCTGACAACATTATTGAGAGAATCTAATGCTTTATATTTCTTGTATTCTTGGATGTCTGCTTAAAAAAACGTGTTTCGGACTAATTAAAACATAACATATGAAGCCTGTTAACGATTGAAGACGCGACGAGGACCCGACGCGACGAGGACCCGACGCGACGTCTCCGTAATGTGGTCTTCATGCCCCAGTAGGGAGAGAGTTGGCAACAAAACAGGGACGGATAAAGATAATAATTTGTATGGAGTCAAGAAAACGTGTGCATTGAAAAGAGGCCTGAATGGCCCGTACGCCGAGAGGCAGGTAGGGCTTGGGTGGTGGTGGGATTATCCCTGAATTAATTAAAACATAAGTTGGCGTACCTCTATAAAAGACACATTCATCGCAACAACGACACTGGGAATAATCCGCTGGGATGAGCACGGAGCGCCACGGGCCGTACTTGCGATCGCAGTAAGTCCGGTGCTCCGAAGGATGGACACGACGCTCTCTGAAATATGTAGAACATTATTTAAAAAGAAACGCGCACTGACATTATGTTAATAGTCTAAACCGAGTATTACGGCGCGAAATTGATCAATGATTCAGCTTAACTTCTTTGTCTGCTCGACGCTTCGACACAGTTACATATTGTTCCGTAATCACGAGCTGACCACGGCTATAGGTATAGGTAAGATCATAAGATGAATGCTTATACAATGTGTTGATTTGCACCGCAGCGAGCGTCATGGAGGGTGTAGTATGCATGATACTGATACGAAAAAATACCTTAAGTTTTCATGGAAAATCTAACTTTAAAAAAAAATATGGTTACTATTTCGTAGTCAGTGTAACGTAGCTCTAAAGCCAGCAACGTAACATACAGCGGTAGGAACGCGGGGGTGCGTGCGGTAGGGATCGCAGGGAGAACGGCCGTCTGATGATGTGAAAATGATTAATCAGAATGCAAGCACGGTCGCTCGCTCATAAGTACCTACTATCTACTCGAGACGGTAGGCCGTCGTCGCCGGCGGTGTATTTGGTTAATTTCGCGCCTTACCTCCCGGTTTAAATTATTAAAATACGTAGATAATAATTATCAGCCCATATTCGTCCACTGCTGGACATAGGCCTCTCCAATTGCACGCCACTGTGATCTGTTTCCGGCTTCTCGCTTACAGCTTCTGGCAGACATCTTGCGCATATCATCAGCCCACCTTGCCTGAGGGCGTCCTACAGTCCGTTTGCCGAGACACGGTCTCCATTCGAAATCGTTTGCTCCAACGGTCATCGGTTCTACGGCTAATATAGCCGGCCCACTGCCACTTCCGCTTGCTAATCCGTTGACTTTGTGACTTTGGATCACCTCGTTTCTGATACATGTTTGCTAGCTGGCTTCGGAAAAGAAAAAAAAACATTTCGAAGCTGACTACGAACTACACTCGCGAGCATAATTCCGGGTCACACATACTTTTGTGTACACAACACATCTAAATATCTCGCAATCTCCACTGCTGGGCAAAGGCCTTCGCAACCATTTTCCACTGCTCACGATCCCCTGCTCGGTTCCTCCAGTCTCTTTTGAACGCGTCAAGGTCTGGCCCCACGACGCTGGCCGTCAGTTGGCACCCGTTTATTAAAAACAATAAAATTGCAAAAAAGAAGACAAAGTACTATTGGGTATACATTATTCAATATTACTACTTTCACAAAATTATATAGTTTATTGAAGTATTTCTCACGAAAATAGTTAGCTACGAAATGGTTTATTTTCCCGTGTGAAGCCCGAAAAAAAACCGACTTAAAATGTGACTAAGGGGACTAGAATTAGATCAGTATAAAATCTATGCTTACCTGCAAAAGTCCCTGAAGAGTTCACACTCTGTCTCATTGCTGAAGTGTGGGCATTGGGGGCAAAGCTGGAATTCTGTATAGGAAACAAAGTATGGAAGGTTTGTCTATAGAGCTTATTACACCATCCTGGATATCAGTGGCGTGCACACCATATAGGCAAAAAGACACTGCCTACCATAGTATTTTGGCTACCCGACCTAATAATACAGTTATTGCTAGATCCTTTTTTGTTGTACTCACGACATAGGCTGACGAAGTCCTGTGTTTTGTGGGTGAGTAGATAGGTAGGCCTATGTTTCGTAAGGACAAGTTACCTATACATAGGTGTCAATCCTTGGGGATTACTGTCTACCTTGTCGTAAAAGCCAGTGCACGCCACTGCTGGATATAAGGCAATATATGTATTTGTAGTCGTGCGTCTCAATCGCCCTCACAGAACCATCGACACATGAAACGACTAATAAGTAGGAAAAGTGGGACTCTGAGTTCAAAAAAAAAAATACACTTCACGCCTTTAATCCCAAAGAGGGGTAGGCAGAGGCACTTGCTAAAGCAAGTACCCACGGTTCACCAAGCGTATTTAACCCAACGTGACAGGGGGTGAGCCCATCGCCGTTATAGGGTTCACACACCTTGTGGTGTGCGGGTTTCATCACGATGTTGTCCTTCACCGTACGAGCGTTGCGTTGCGTACATAGGCTCTGAAAAAGAGTCCCATTGGTACACGTCCAGTAGCCGGACTCGAACCCGGGACCTCCCGGTTACAAGTCAAGTGTCCGACCAACTGGACCACAGACGCTCCGAATATTATACATATTCCGAACTTAAATTCCGCCAAAAGATAATGGTTTCTATGTCTATACAAATTTCTATGTTTTTTGCTCAAGGACATACACATATAGGTACTACGTGTAAAAGAAAGACAAAGAAAACAATGATCTTAGAAACGTTGTTAGGCACATCAATATGAAAAACTTTTACTATGGCGATAATGCGGCGAAATTAAAAAAAAAACAACCTTCTATTTTTTTATTTCATTTTCCAGCAATGATAAAGTTATTCATATCGACGAGCCCAACAACGTCTCTAAAACCATTGCTCAGGGTCTTTTTCACTCAGTATAGAGCGTCAAGAAAGAATACAATCATTCCTTTAACATTTGCATTGTACTGCTTTCGACGGTACTCAGTGGCTTTGCAGTAACATTTGCTGCGGTCCACATACACTTTATTGTGAACGACAAAATATTTCTCATAGTTCTGACATCTGCACGGCACTGGTGGTAGTGTTTCGACGTAATCTGAGTGACATATAAGTCTAGTTAAAAACAATAAAAATAAAATAAATACACTTCACGCCTATAATCCCAAAGAGGGGTAGGCAGAGGCACTTGCTTAATAAGCAAGTGCCCACGGTTCACCAAGCGTATTTAACCCAACGTGACAGGGGGTGAGCCCATCGCCGTAATAGGGTTCACACACCTTGTGGTGTGCGGGTTTCATCACGATGTTGTCCGTCACCGTGCGAGCGTTGCGTTGCGTACATAGGCTCTGAAAAAGAGTCCCATTGGTACACGTCCAGTAGCCGACTCGAACCCGGGACCTCCCGGTTACAAGTCAAGTGTCCGACCAACTGGACCACAGACGCTCTTAAAAACAAATATATTATTTTACATACATACACTTCACGCCTGTTTCCCAGGGGGGTAGGCAGAGACTACAGATCTCCATTTGTCACGGCCCTGACATACCCCTTTCGCTTCATCTACATTCATACATATTTTCATACATGACCTCCGGCTTCGAGTACTTTTCACGCCACCTTCCGCCAGGACATCACCAATCTGGTAAATGTATGTCCTTCAGGGGCGACCTCTACTCACCCGGCCCAATTACATCACCCAAAATCTTTCGTTAATCGACTTTCATCCATTCTCTCCATATGCAGGATACTTAAGTGATAATAATACTATTTATACAAATAAATATATTTGACAACAACACACACAATTGCCTTCATCCTATGTTAAGTAGCTAAAGCACTTGTGTTATGGAAATTAGACACCGAAATATTTTACTTAAATACTTTTTTTTCTTTTAAATACATACTTATATAAATAAAACACCCTGACACATCCAACAAGTACTTAAAAGCTCATCACCTAAATACCTGCCAGCGGTGGGAATCGAACCCACGGCCCTATGGAGCAGAGGCAGACATGCTGACCACCACACCAACGGGCCC
>SJJU01044030.1:0-10876 GCA_012932125.1 Conopomorpha cramerella | reverse complement strand
TATTTTTGGGGTTGCTGCAGACCCCATACCACTATTTAGGCAATAAAAAAGGCGCGACAAGTGGTGGGTTAATGGTATCGTTGTTTTACCCCTATGTGGTGTTCCCATCAAAATTTGTAGCCAGATACTCAATATGTATAACAACCTGAAAAAAAACTAAACAGGTAAAAGAGGTATGTATATCTTAGTGGCAAATATGTAACATTTCCGGTATGTTTTTAGTCAATTCTAACTAATTTATTTCATGCACATCGGATATCTAAATATATAAAAGGAAAAGCCGAGTGACTGACTGACATATCAATGCACAGCCTAAACGGCTAAACTTAGGCACTTCAAAAAAGCTTAGGTACCACATGGGGTGCACTAAGAAAGGAATACCAAAAATTCCCACGGGAACGGAAATGAACGGGAAAATACTTTTGAATGAAAAATCTAAACCGCTCAAGTTAGACACTTGAAATTTGGGATGCAGGTACTAACTACTAAACTACGCCAATGAAATCGCGGGGCGTGCACTAGTCTTACATATATGACACTACCTATCATAAGGATCTTTACTACAACTGTAAGACAATTTTAGGACAAATTGGTAGAATTACACTTACCACCAAAATCATCGTCTTCATTCTTAAATGATGTGAAGCCACGGCCACACGATAAACTGTGGCCTCCATCTACACTTGAATTGTAGTTGTTGTTTTGTATTGGTGCCACTGCAGTTGACTACAAAAAAAAAATGCTCTTAACACTTTGCTGATCACTTTCAAGAGCTTAAAAACAAACTTTCACATATATTTCTATGCATGTTGTTGCTAACACATCAACAGCCAATGTGCCCCTGAAAGGATTAATAGTTAGTCTGGTAAGAGGAAGAGTAACACTGCATAGTACATATTATTTCATTATCATAGCTAACACCCACTTCTTTGTAATTACTGTACTTGCATTTGGGATAGATTGATGATGCATCAGAAAGTTGCACACTAAAATGCCGATCTGATATACAATGTATTGCATGGACTAGCAATTTGGACACTGACTACAGTTGCATTATTGAATTGATTACTACTTAAAGCATAAGATCTACACATATGAAAGGTAGGTGAGTTAGTCTATTTTTTAATTTGATAGACCAATTTGAAAGTTTCCGTTCACACAATTTCAAACTGCAGCAATCCAAGTAGAGTCTTTTAAGAGATCTATAACTGTATTCAATGTTCAGTTCATTTTACACAGGAATAAGGTTTATTGTATGCAGAGGAACCGCCAAATTGGTCCTTTAATTAGAAATTAGAACTCTGCCTCAGTCAATACTGAAACAAATACCTAAGAATGACTCTGCTTCCAGCAAAAAATTATGAATTTCTTTTGACAACTTAGTATGCAAGAAAGATATTAAGACTTATAGTCGGCGTCACTAAAGAAGCAAATATTGACAGATCGATTGACATACGTGACCTGGACTAATAGTGTTGAACAATATTAGAAAGATTAGATTTATTTTGGAATTGTTTTATGAGAAATGTTTTGGTACCATCAATTATAGTTGTCATACATATTTTCTGAGCAACAGACAATCCATTTAAGGTTACGACAAGATGAAACCTATTTGTTAGCCGTTCATAATACATGCTGTAGTGCTTATTATATTTATTTTACATGTAACTGTATAATCAAAATGTCTCTTCGATTCATGAACAAAAAATAATCACATCTCTATTAATTGATGGCAACGAGCTAAGAAGCAATAGGATGTGCAACACTGAGATACAAATGTCATCGCCATACATTTGGTTGTCAGTCTATATCCATTCGAAAAATTGTTCATGGATTTATCAATGTGTCAGAATTTGCTTCTTAGCTGATGCCGACTATAGTAACCAAGATATCCTTAGCTTCACTACAATAATCATATCTCAGACCAATTACTATTGAATTGTTTTTCATCAAGTTCAAGTCCCAAGTCCATTGTTGAGGTAGTAGTGGCCAATAAAATATTCTGTGCACTCGAGTAGAGATAAATGAATGTGAGTAGATAGCTACACAATATTTTTAGTAACATCTAGCTTAATAACTGTGGTAGAAAAACAGTTGGGGAATTAGGTTGTGAGCTTTGCATTCATCGTACAAGTCATATTTAATCATGTATCATGTACGACTTTGAGGGTAGTTATAATTTGAAAAAAAGAGTTCTTACCATATCACAGTTATCATCCCAGTCGTCATCCATTTCTGAAACAAAGTAGTAAGCATAATGAGGATTTGAATTGTAAAAAATATCTACGCTCAGTAATTATTGTACAAAATCCGTTGCCGGACAAGCACAAAATCTATTTAGTATCGTAGGAGAGAAAAATAGAGCCTGCAAATGTGTTTCGGAAAAAATAAAACCGGCGAGCACGCACGTGCAGTATCTATTTCCTTTGTTATATTTAGTTTAACCCAGACTGAATAAAACTTAAGCAACGCATTCATCTTACCTATAAATTCGTCTGATTGAGTTCTTCCTAGTTGTAAATCCAATTAGGATTTTTCTAACAAGCTTGCAGAAGAACGTAAAAGAACACGAAACCGGCGCGGAAAATGCAAGCAAACAAAAGACTGACTGAAAACTGAACGAAGATAAAAAAACCATAGACAATATAGAGTGAACATTTTTTTTTAAACACGATGAACTAGCGTTTGACCATCATCCTGCCCTCAGATCACACACAACAACTAGACTTGCATACCTCGTACCACCTTCAGTCTGTCTCTTTTCCACCAAAATGTACGGAAAATTATGTACTTCTGACAGTTCTACATCGTAGACCACGTCGCTGCGTAACATCAGGCAGGATGGTAGTCAAACGCTTGTTCAATGTGTTTAAAAAAAAAGTTTGGATCCAGTTAAACCCTGATACGCAGTAAGGGCCAGAAGATATTGTCTCTTACTCTTTCACTTCTACATGTTTTTCATATCGTTGTCTCGTTTTATTCTAAACGTCAGATTAGGATTGCAAGTCTATTTATAGTTGTTTTTGATCTGAGATCCTGCCTGATGTTAAGCATGTGGTCTACGATGGAGCTCATTTGTTCATTAGGTATCTATTTACATGCACTGTTACCTCAGACCAAACACAACTAGATTTGCAAGCCGCGTGCCACCTTCAGTCTGTCTCTTTTTCACCAAACGTATGGAAAATGATGTACTTATGGATCCAAACTGTCAATTTCACTACTAATTTGACAGTTTTTGTCCAGACTTACCCTGCTACGCAGTAAGGGACAGAAGATTTTGATGGTAAAGAGACAGACTGGTGTTACGTGGCTAGCAATTCTAGTTGTTTTTGTTCTGAGACTGTTAGAAACAATAATTCATGCCGGATTCAAATTCGCTCGAAAATAACTATAAACTTCTAACTAAATATAGAGGTCCAATTGGTCGGACCCTTGACTTGTAACCGGGAGGTCCCGGGTTCGAGTCCGGCTACTGGACGTGTACCAATGGGACTCTTTTTTTCAGAGCCTATGTACGCAACGCAACGCTCGTACGGTGAAGGACAACATCGTGATGAAACCCGCACACCACAAGGTGTGTGAACCTATAACGGCGATGGGCTCACCCCCTGTCACGTTGGGTTAAATTCGCTTGGTGAACCGTGGGTACTTGCTTTAGCAAGTGCCTCTGCCTACCCCTCTTTGGGATTAAAGGCGTGAAGTGTATTTATTTTTTTTTATAAATATAAACTTGCATGCCGCGTACCACCTTCAGTCTGTCCCATAAAAATGTACCGTAATATGGAATTCGATGTTGAAGTACATCCAACCCGCAAACATATTGCTTAGAAAGAGAAAGTCTACGCGGCTTGCAAGTGTATAGTTGGGCTCATCTAATAAGTGATTTCTGACAGGTCGACTGACGTGGGTGATAGTTTTGTATTGAAAACATTCGAATGCGTCAGAATCGATGTGTATGTGTAGTGTTTCGATTGAAGTCCTCATACGTATTTTTTATCTCCCAACGGCGACCGTGATAGGCTAAGGTAATACCGTAAAAACATTAATTCATCAAAATGAACTCTGATATATATGTATAACTTTATACATATACATGTGCAAAACATTCATTTTAATTCTACCACACTTACATTCGATTCAATAAGCATGTGTCCAAAATCGAAACGATTCAACTTGATAAATCAACAAAAAAATCCCAGCTCTAGATTATTGATGAAAAAGAAACACAAAGCAATAGAATGTTCAGTGCCGTTACCGGCATACATTTTAAGGTTAATTATTTCCGTTCTAAAAATATTCCATGTTTTTCATGGTCGTTCTCAATGTGTCAGCAGAAATCACTTATTAGATGAGCCCAACTTATAGTTGTGTTGGTCTGAGGTGTCGATCCGTTCGAGTAGAGTAGAGTAAAGATACTCAAATGCTCAGACAGACCCCGATCACTGTCCCATGTGTTTTTTAAGTTATTGTTGTCCATGAGAGATTTTGCTTCAGTCATTAATGTCATATTATTTTGGTCTTATCCATTCTCTTCTGGCTTTATGTTTCCACTGTCCGTGTCTGGCGTGTTGAATATACACAATAAGACAATTAAGCAATATGTAACTTAGATCCAACACAACTAGACTTGTAAACCGCGTAGCACCCTAAGTCTGCCCCTTTTCAAGCAAAATGTCGCATCGTACTTTTGGATCCAAAATATCACTTACTACTAATATTACACTTTGGATACATAAGTACCTACATGAATACCCTGCTACGCAGTAAGGGATTGAACATCATAATCTCTTGCTCTATCATTTCTGTATGTTATCCATATCTTTGTCTCGTTCTATTCCAAATGTTAGATTCGGATTGTTAAGTCTAGTTGTGTTTGGTTTGAGAACATGTAATTAAATCTGTAGCGCCATCTATGGTATAGAAAGTATAAATATCAATGATGTGCCTAGCTATGCACAAATGTATTAGGTAATACATTATAGTATTGTCTGTGATTTAGTTAGTCTATGATGTTACTTTCGTACACTGTGAATTTTACCTATAGCTTAGTTTTGTTTTCAGTTTTGGGATAATAAATATTGAGTTCGACGTCCAATAGCAAGTTTCGAGAGTTACGCAAAGAACTTGTATCGTGTTTAGATTGAAGACATTTGTGAGATGGGGTTATTTCAATGTATTTCAACAACGTACATCTCTTAAAAATAAAATGCCACTTCGGTGAAACAAACTGCAAGATTAGTGGCGTCGTATTTTTTGTAAATTTTTTTGACAATGGCTTCAACAGTAAAAGTATGGGTGATATTATCAAGTAAGCCTTGGGAGGAAGAGTGTTCCGAAAAATGCACAGCCGACGAACTTTGCACACGTTTGTGTGAAGAATATAACATATCTCCTGTAACACGTACTTTGTTTGCGTTGCGCATCAAAGGTACAAATTTCTATCTAAAAGACAACAGCTGTGTTGTTACTGGATCTAAAGAATATGAGTTGCGAATAAGATATAAGGTGAGTTCAGTTTTACTTTCTGAAATACCAATCAATCTACTCAAACCAGAAATTTGTTAGCTCGGCTCAGGGGTACTGCTATACCTACTGTTTACCTAACCATTTCTGGTAGTTATAAGCATTACAGAAGTTTTCTTTAAGTACTCTTTACTTAATTTTATTGTAGATTTCATACATTATTATATTTCTTTCAAGTCACTTTGTATACTTACTTGAGTTGATAACTATCAACACATACAATTTTCATGTATGCTTTGATACAATGATTATATTTTCCAACATTGTGTGATATTCTGAATATTGCAAATTAAATTAAGAGTATGATGCTCAGACAGTATAAACCTCTACATAAAATCATTATTGTCTTTAATGTACTTATAATTCAATTTTAATTGATAGCAGTCTTTCTGTATGTGATCTGTTAAAAATCAAACACTTTTGTTATATACATTGATGCAATGAATCCACTTACTTTATCTGTTAAGGGTTATAATATATCTAAATTATTTTTTAAAATTTAATTGGTCTGTCTTGTTCGTTACAATCTTAACATTTTCATGAACACAAACTTAAAGTATTATTGTAAAAATAGATTTAGCCATGTGAAGGGTTATAATATATTTTACACTTGTTAATGGTTGCACTATACATTTTTTTAATGTTAACTTATTGTACTCTCATATCCACCCTGTAAACCTACTGGCAAGACCCATTGTATATCCATGAGGAATCAAAATTCCATAACCCACCAGGACCTCGATAGTCCATAGCCCATGGGCTTGCAGGGAGGTTTTCACAAGAAAAATTCTAAATTGAATTTCATCATTCTCTTCCCAGTAACACATGACCAAACGCTAATCAAGTGTATTATTTTCAGATACCAAACCCGCAGAGCCTCTTAAAAAACTATGTTGTAGATCTGCAGACAACATTTGAATATTATTATAAACAAGCCACAAGTGATGTTAACGAAGGCAAGGTACCGGAAATTCAGTATCCTGAAAACAGAAAGGAGCTATTAGGTCTTGGCATCACTGATATGTAAGTATTATCTGGTATTGTGTTGTATAAACTTGTCAAAGTGAAATCTCACCATTAGAACGACTAAGCACATGTTTCAAGATAGATACAAAATCATAATCATGTTGTTAATTGCTTCTCATTGGTTTAAAAAAAAAAATATGTGCTGTGATTGGCTGTTATACTAATATATTAGTATGACTTCACTTGTTTCAACTAATTTCTTTTGAATGTTGTGTCATTTCTATCTCGGAGTGCTTCCCTACACAGACCCCTGTTCTGATAAGGATTAAAAAATAATAATTATCTTCACAATTTCTTGCACCATGAATGTTTGAATGCTGTGGCTACGTTAAAGGGTAGATAATTCATATAAATAAATAATATAAATAGAAATATTTTACAACAACACAAATAGCGCTGCATTCTGTACTGAAATTCATTGGCGGAGCTCACAATGACAACACTTTCATAGAATAACAGTATTTCACATTACTTTTAGCATCCTGTAAGTTATTAAAGCATTAAAATTGATATCACGGAAATATCCCTAAACATCCCGGCTACTGGACGTGTACCAATGGGACTCTTTTTCAGAGCCTATGTACGCAACGCAACACTTGTACGGTGAAGGACAACATCGTGATGAGACTCGCACACCACAAGGTGTGTGAACCCTATAACGGCAATGGGCTCACCATTTTATTTATCCCTAAACATTTCTTTTTTATTTACCGTCTCCAATCACTGAATTAATGTAAATTATCACAAGATTTTGATAAAAAGATATTATATGTCATTTCAATGTGAGATTTGTACTAGTCTTTACATTTATGTTAATAAATAGATAGTCATTTTAATATTCAGGTATGTATTGATGGGATGAACCATGAACAAATTATAGAGTAGGTACATAAATGTGTATCTAACTAGTAGCATTGTTTCTGAGTGACTGTAATTGTGTTTCTGATACAGTAAAAGTGATAAATAAAGTGGGGTGTTCATTTGTTTTTAACCAGCCTACTATTCTTTTGGTCATTGTCTTCAATATGATGGCATCCAGTGTGCCTATTTTGCGTGTTGGATGGTAGCGCTACTCAGACCATCCCAGTTTCTCCACAAAGTGCAATGGAAGAAGAAGATGAATAATTTTCCCTGTTTTTTCACACTTTCCATTATTGCGTAAGCCTTACTCGATAAATGGTCTATTCAACACAAAAATAATTTTTCAATTCGAATTTCAGCTTTATAATAATAGATATTTTTAAGTATAGATAATACATGCATATCACATGCATACAGAGTGTAAAAGGACCCCGAGTAATAGTCTTAGAAACATTTTTGGGCATTATGAACACCTCCCTCCCTCACACACCTCTTCCTTACTATAAGTAATCATTTTCTGTGTCCACCAGGGTCCGCAATGTTGTCATGTACCTATGATATCACGTACATGCTTTATGAATGCAATTAAATAATTTGAATTTGAAAAACTTTTACTATGGCGACAATGTGGCGAAACGCAAAAATTTTTTATCATCTCCATACAAAATAGACAAATTTTACCTCGGGAGATGATATTTTGTGGGATGGAAATTTTTTTTTCATTTCCCTACATTCTCGCCATACTATTGTAAAATTTGTTTGTATTGATGAGCCCGACAACGTTTCTAAGACCTAGAACTAGGGGTACTTTTACACGGAGTATACCGCAACAAAATCCGTTGCGTAGTTTTAAAGACCTAAGCATAAATACGCGGACAGTTTTATACCTACTATAAATTGATTTTTAATATTGGTATAACAACGTGGGCCGTGTCATCATCATCACCAGCCACATCACGTCCGCGTGTCGGTTCAACTAGTTTCTTATTATAAAAAGAATTTTCAAAATCGGTTCATAAACGACAAAGTTATCCGCGAACAAACATAAAAAAAGCATATACATATACGGTCGAATTGAGAACCTCCTCTTTTTTTGAAGTTCGTTAAAAAAGAGAGAATGTTCGCTTATTAAAGCATAGAGACATGTGTACTAAGTTTGTGGATAGTGTTGTTTATAGTGACGATTGATTCGCAGAAGAGGCCAGTTTATCGGACCGGAAGGTCGCATATTATTAAGCGGGCGTTTGTTTTTATCTAAGTCGATTTTTAAAATACCTACAGTTGAAGTTAATTGGATTTGTACAAGGCCTAGTTCAAGGTCGTGCGGAAAGTTATAGGTGGTCCTAATTCATAGTCGCGTAGGCTATACGGCCAGTTGTTACCCAATGCCGAGATAACCTCACAATTCATGAGTGAACAGAACAATCAGTTAATCACCTCGGGCGGCTGTAATTACATTATTTATTGGCATGCCATGAAACAACAACAAAAGTGACATTTTCCTTATTTATTATTTCATTATCTAACTTGAACTAGCTTCAGGGCAGACCCGTGTCTGCGCTGTCTTGGGATCGGAATATAGGTACTTCATTGTTTCTATACTGTTGCATTCACTTCCACTAGTGATGCCGGTCGATAGTCGCCTATAGATTTTATAGATGATTTTCGAGGTCAACTGTTGAGAGTGAAACTATCGATGTCTTGAAAACACTAACTTCCTTAATGGATTGTATTTTCCTTTTAAAAGCCTGGCGCTTAATTGATCATTCATAAGATTTTGTTCGCTTACAGTACATTCATATATTATCTGTCATCAGGCTGTATCTCATGAACCGTGGTAGGTGATAGTAGGCATTTCCACAGGTGAAATTTATTCACAGGATATTTAGTCGGTTTGTTATAACAAAGATGATGCAGGGGAGTGGTGTTGTGGTTTAACTCGCAGAGAACGCTGTTGCTCGTTCTCTGGAGAGCTCCCTCGGTCGCCCCTTACGACGGCCACGACGGGAAAGATTGAGCTGGGGTGGTGATACATGTATTCTGTAATCCGCTAAACTGAAAAAATAGGATCTTTGTGTATCATAATGCGTCTTAGCATTGTTACTTTTTTATATATATCACTTAAAAAAAGGTCTTTATAAGGTGCCTGTTCTCTGACTAATTATCGAACATTTCAGACCAAATATGATTTTTTTAAGAAACATTATTTTTATTTAAAAAATGGATACTTTCTAATGATTCCTAAGGCCTGGAAAAGATTGCAACTGGTGAAACTGTCACGTTGTATATTCAGATAAAACAAAGAATCATGGGCTGACAAAATGGGCTGTACTGTAGCACTTATTTTACTTTTCTTTTTCGTACGGCGGCAGGATGAATTGGCAAAACCATCTGTTACCTCTTCAACGAAAAAAAATATGTTGACGGGATAGTTAAAAAGAAAGAGGTATTTAATGGGGTGTATTAAAACAAAAAAAAAATATTCTAGAAATAATCAATAATCAACCATTTTTATTCAAAACCAGTTGTCGAGTGCGAGACAGACCAAATCAAAAATACATTATATGTATATCTAAGACTAGAATCATAGGCGAAATTCTCACGGGAACTGGATAAACAGCGGTATCACCGCGGGGCAGAGCTAGTAACATAAATATTATTTTCTATGAATAATTTATTGGTGTTCTTGGCGTTTGTCATCGGCAGAAAATGTATTGGCCATCTATCCAGCCGGGGATATGGTTATTATTCTATGTATTATAGGTTTACATGCAAAACTTTGATGGATATGGGTGTGAGAGATCTAGAAAAGTTCCAAGTGCCAAAGTGTCTTTATTCTTGAAATAACTAACAAATAGGGTGACAATATATTTCGTTTTACGGGGGAATTTCTATTCTATATTACTATAATATTCTTAGAGCTTATGGAGACCAAATTTTCGTCTTGTTTATTTTTAAGGTTCCCTAAGACTGAAACGCAAAACAGGTTTCATGTACATATTGGAAAGTATTAATTTGTTGTCAGTTATCTTTATAAAACAGAAGAATGAAATAATTCAATATTGGAAAACCTTTAACACCAAATGCAGTACCATACATTTTCCCAGCAGGTAGGTAAAGCAGACGAATAAGTAACGAGTGTAAATACCCGTGAAAGTATTGTATTATAATGTGTTCTGCATTTTTATAATTTGTAAGATAAGGTTTTATAAGTTGTTCCGCTTTCGTATTTATAAGTTACTCAATAATATAGTACAAGAAAAAAATATGTTTGTTTTAAAACGTTTGGTTACCCTAACAGAGTGACACGCAATGCCCTCGTACGTGCTATCTCATGCGGACCATTTTCGGTACCAGTGCACATTCAAGTTGTACAGTCGGCCAAGAATCTGCTCTACCAGCCTAAGGTTGAAACTCATATGAATGTCATTAAACATTAAGGTTCATTGTTCACTTGTCACAA
>SJJU01043964.1:2013-13907 GCA_012932125.1 Conopomorpha cramerella | reverse complement strand
GCAACTATTAGGTACGAAGAAATAATGAAAAATTTGAAGAAAACGGGGAAAATTATTCATCCTTGAGGGCTTCCGTTGCGCTGCGAATATAATGTATATTGGCGAAACAATGTCCAGCAGTGGACGGGTATGGGCTGATGATGATGATGATGAATGTTTGCCGGAGCAGCTAGTATAATATATGTAGGAAAGGGACAGAAGCCAGACACGCTTTCTCAAATAATTAATTAGATTAAATACATCAGTATTTACTTCAGATGTGGCAAACAGTTATGGGAAAGTACCTAACTAAGCAAGAGCGGAAAAAATAGTGGTCTATATGTTTTGAAGACACTTCGTGTGTCACTTAAACCGACTTCCACCAGTACTCGTCGCCCACCCATAAGGTTTTTTTACAGTTCCCCTCGATTTATTTGCTTTGCCATAATCAAACCCTATTTTCCATATCATGGAACACCTTCGAAATATCTTCTTTGCAACAAAAAACAAACATTAAAATCGGATCATAAACGACGAAGTTATCCGAACAAACAATAAAACGGTTGAGACAGACTCCTTTTTTGAAGTTTGAAAAAATGAACTTTAATGTCTAATGACGCACATATGAATTTCAACCTTATGGGTAGTAAAAAAGATTATTGACTGACATATTTTCGTATATTTCCATAAATTTAGCAATACCTACACTGTACTCTACTCTCCGGCGGCCTTCGCTTCGGTAGTTGCCTGATCGTAAATAAAAGACACTCTCCCTGAGGGCAGTAAACAATATTAGTGTAAGTGTATTACGTGAGTATGGAAATCGATATCGTTTCGGACGGATCCGCAGGAATATTCCTGCAAATATTTTTTAGAAAATATTTTGCGAACCAGCCTCGGGGAGAGGAAACATTTTACACGGAATATATCGTTATATATCACTAACTAGCTGACCTGGTTAACGTTAGATGAAGCGCGTGGAGAAACGCGCACAGACATTAATACTCAATATTTTCTAATATAACTTATAACTCCATAATATATAATATTATGGGGTATATCCTCCATAACATATATGACTCCACTCGTGACCACGACGCACGCAACTGCGTCGAAACGTCGAGGAAAATAACAAAGGTAAGCTCGAGCTTGTCTTTGATTATATTCGCGCCTATATACCCGGTGAACAATATTGAGCTGGTAAACGCTGTTTTGCTAGAGTACAGTTTTTTTTGCTATTATATGCCTGGATCAATACATAGTATAAAAATAAATCTGTACCCGTCGTCTCTCCCTATTCTTAGAAAACAACGCAACGGATTTTGATGCGGCTTTTTTTTAAAGTAGAGTTAAGATTGACGAAACAAAGTGTGCCGGCATTTGTACATATGAACGTTACTCAAGAATCATTCTATCTACTCTAAAAAACATATCAAAATTCGTTGCTTAGTTTTAAAGATGTAAGCATATACAGGGCCAGACAGCGGGAGGGGACTTTGTATTATACTAAGTATTGATTAAGGATGAAATCCGTCTATAATTGACTAAAATATCGGGAAACATACATAAAAAAGAATATCATACATACAGACGAATTGAGAACCTTCTCCTTTTTATTTCAAGTCGATTAAAAATAGGCAAGTGTATTTCGTTGTCTGAATTCCATAACACAAGTGTTTTAGCTAATAAACATGGGATGAAGGCAATGTGTGTGTTGTTGTGAAATATTTATTTTATTGTCTGCAGAAATGAGAAATTCTACACGTGCTGCGACGAGCCGTACCTGGACATCACGTTCAACATCACGATGCGGCGGAAGACGCTCTTCTACACCGTGAACATCATCATCCCCTGCATGGGCATCTCCTTCCTCACCGTGCTCACATTCTACCTGCCCTCCGACAGCGGGGAGAAGGTCAGTCATAGCTGATTTCAATTATACTTGCACACATTTCAGGATCGAATCAGAAAATGAAGTCATCCGACAGAGAACCAAAGTCATCGACATAGCTCACCGTTTATCAAGCTGGAGTGGCAATGGGCCGGTCATATTAGCCGTAGAACCGATGACCGTTGGGGAAAACGAGTTCTCGAGTGGAGACCGCGTCACGGCAAACGGAGTGTAGGACGCCCTCAGGCAAGGTGGACTAATGTTAACGCAAGATGGCTGGCAGATTCTGGATGCGAGAAGCCGAAAACAGATCACAGTGGCGTGCTGGAGAGGCCTATGTCCAGCAGTGGAGACGTATGGGCTGATGATGATGATGCACACATTTACACACATACATTTAAAAAATATTATGTTCATAGAAATATTCAGGGAGAAGCCCACCACCACCCGCATCCTACCTGCCTCTCTCTGTACGGGCCATTCTCTGGAGACGTGCGCGTCTACTTGCGCCTGCCTCTTTTCAACGCACACGTTTTCTTGACTCCATTCATTTTATTAATTAGATTTTTTCTTTTATTTTTTATAAGTCTTTCACACATTAGCAATACTAAAAAAAAATTTCTATGTTAGTTACCGTACTCCTCCGAAACGGATTTACCGATTTTTACCAAATTTTATATGCGTATTTTTGGTAGGTCTGAGAATCGGCTATTTTTTATGCATTACATACCAGTTGTATTTCTCCCAATACACAGCGAACAAAGGCAACTTATTATGACAAAACAAATGTTTGCCGGGACAACTAGTTGCTATTGCTATTGGAATCATGTTTTTTTTTATACAAATGCATATACGACTAATTCCGTACATACATACATACATCCACGCTGGCTCACGTATGAACACATCTAGGGAATAATAGTTCTGACAGTTTGTTCCTAAGCCAGTGTAATATCGGGGATCTGTCCAACGTCCGTCGCCGACTCAGCGAGCGACCAATTCAGAAACGTTCGCTTGAATTTCGGAACGTACTTCGCATAAAGTCTTCCAGTTAATCCCCACTTCTGTCCAAGGATTAATAGCATCACCGCAATTCTACTGTGGGCTGCTAATAAATTTTAATTAGTTTGATCCCGGCTGCGTATTCGTTTCGAAACATAAAAGCGATGTGTAAATAATTGACTTTTGGTGCTTTAGGTTAATTTTCTCACAAGTTTAAACCTAAATAGGGTCTCTGTTTACATTGCTTTAAAGTCCTACATTTCAATAGGCTAAGGTGCGTTCCCACAGAAACGAAGTGAAGAGTTACGGGCAGTGAATTGGCCAATCAGTAGTGCAATTCTCGTATTTTCGTCGATACTAAAAAAGTCTCAACTTAGTCCAAACTCCCGTGTTACTATCGAATTTAAATAGTACGTCAAACGGCTCGGAATCGTCAAAGCAAAAGTAAACAAACAAACTAAAATCACTGTTATCAAACAAACGGTATTCTGGTAATTTTTGAACTCGACTAAACTCGAGCGTAAGCTAAACCAAAACGTAATCGTGATCGAGCAAAAATACGAGAATTGCACTACAGAGCGCTCGATATCTCTTATCATTAGTGGACACAATGTAACTGGAGTGGAGTAGAATCAATAAATAGTATAAAACAATGTCGCTTCTCGCTGTCTGTTCGTAATACGCTTAGATTTTTAAAACTACGCAACGGAATTTAGTAGTGGAGTTATAGTCGGCGTCAGCAAAGAAGCAAATTCTGACTAAATGATAAATCCATGAACAATTTAAAAAATGGATATGACTGACAACCAAATGTATGGCGATGACATTTGTATCTCAGCGTTGGACGTCCTATTGCTTCTTAGCTCGTTGTCATAAATTAATAGAGATGGGTTTTTTTTTTGTTCATGAATCGAAGTTGCAACGTTTCGATTATGCAGTTATATGTAAAATAAATATAATAAGCTCTGCAGCACGTATTATGAATGGCTAACAAATAGGTTTCATCTTTTCGAAACCTTGAATGTATTGTATGTTGCTCATAAACCATTTAGGAAGACTATAATTGATGGTACCAAAACATCATTCATACATCGATTCTAAAATAAATCGAATCTTTCCAATATTGTACAACACTATCAGTCTAGGCTACGCATGTCAATCGACCTGTCAAATTTTGCTTCTTACGTGACGCCGACAATAGTAGTTAGAGTTTACTCTATCTACTTCAACAGTAGGAGATAAGCCAGAGGGTTTTTATATCCATACTAATAGAAATGCGAAAGTAACTCTGTCTGTCTGTCTTTCGCTGTCACACCAAAACTATTGAACCGATTTAAATTAAATGAATTACTTAAAAGAAAAAGTACTTACAATACCCTCTTACCCCGTAAGGGACAGAAGATAAATATCTCTTGCTCTTTCACTCCTGCATGTTTATCATACCGTTGTCTCTTTTTATTCTAAACTTCTACCCCCTTACCAATAAACGCGTTGTCACTTATACAACGGTTATTACAGGTCTAATTTTCATTTAGGTTATTTCGTATTTGACATACAACTGACAAGTTAAGTTGAGCTTTGTGTATCTTCGAAATAGCAATTCCGCCATTATAAGTAAGGCCCTTAGTGTCGGATTTCTAGTGTACCTGTCTTTGGTCTGAGGTTTGAGCACATGATTGACAGTTTTTTTTTGTAGCAGTCAGTCAATGGGGAATTCTCTTTGAATGCACTGATCAAACTTTGTTTGGAAACTATGACAGTAATGACAGTAAAAAAAATCTCGCCCGAAAATCTGTCAGAAAAACGTCAAAGAAAATTCCTCATTGTAAATTAGAGTATTGGCTATGTGCAAAGCGAGTAGTGGCAGACAGATAACGACCGCAGCGCACAACACGGCAGAAATTGGAAACAAATGCGGATGATCAGCTATCAAGTGTTGATTGCAGTACAAAATCAAAGCAAAGAAATGGGCCATGAAGAATATCAGACAACGAGATATATTTACTTATATTATATTTTTTTTAAATTTAAATACATACTTATATAAATAAACACCCAGACACGTCCAACAAGTACTTAAAAGCTAATCACCTAAGCACCTGTCAGCGGTGGGAATCGAACCCACGACCCTACGGAGCAGAGGCAGACATGCTGACCGCTGCACCAACGGGCCCGTCAAATCGCCATGACTGTTGTTGCGTTGTTAACTTTTTATCGTGTTGCGTTCTCACATGCTCGGCTAATACTAATTTATTGCCTTTTATCTCAGTTTGTGGTTGGAAACTAATATTAATTATGTGTAATAGTTTGAAACCCGGTTTTTATTATTATATTAATTTTACAAACTATTTAATAAATTTCACTTAAATATTGTCAACAATGCTATTTTAGTATTTGGTTTTACATATTTATATTTGCAAAGAAAACTAACAATGTTTACGTTTGTTATTATTTGACAGCTTCCGCAAATGTTGTAAACGCTACGCGTCGCCACCGTCGCGCACATAGCCAATAGGCATTGTCGCTCTTTCATGAAAGGTTACCGTCTTAGCCTTTCTTGTCTTCAGCAACTAAAGGCGGGAGTCGACGAGATGTGTCACGTACAAAATTCTCTCTCATTGAGGGTGTTAGCTCCCTGGTCACGTTGGATTTCCAATCGCTCGTCACTGAGCAATAGGGTGTACTCTCTATTCCATTGTTGTTTGTTATTTGTGGTCGTGATGTTGCTCTATTTGGCGTGCTTCACATTATCTAATATATAAAATTCTCGTGTCACAGTTTTCGTTGCCATACTCCTCCGAAACGGCTTTACCGATTTTTACCAAATTTCATATGCGTTTTCAGTAGGTATGAGAATCGGCTACTATCTATTTTTTATGGATCTCCCAGTTGTATTTCTCCCAATACACGGGGTACAAAGGCAACTTATTATGGCAAAACAAATGTTTGCCGGGACAGCTAGTAATGTATAAGGACGTAATTTTGTAACGTGGGATGAAAAAAAAAACTCTCTTTATTGCATTACCATGATGTTATAGTAGATGTTAGAAATTAAATACAGTGCATCAATTATGGACCCTGTAGAGCACAGAAATATTCACATAATGTGCTTATTTAGGTATAACTTATATAATATCACACACATCGAAAGTGTCTAGGGATCAAGAACATTTTTAGCTCTAAAACAATCTAATTTATTTAAATCAAATCTAATCTTCTGGATTGGTCTCCTACCTAATTCTGCATGCCTGTATCAATGATTTATCACCACATTTTGATTAAATTATGAATGAATTCAGTTTTTGTAAAATATATTCTTGATTGCAATCTTCTAAAATGTACTTCTAAATGTAAATGTGACCCCTGGACACTTTCACTTTTGATGTGTGTAGTTGTTACAAATTAAATACAGTGTATTAATGATGGACCCTGTAGGGCACAGCAATATTCACATAATGTGCTTATTTAGGTATAGCTTATATAATAGTATTATTGCTACATAGTTAAAATACACTAACTATTAACAACATACGTATATAACTATGTACTTAGCTTATCAATTATTGCAACTTAACTCTTTCCCGTACAGTAAACGCATAAAGGCGTCATAACGATAAGACATCTATTGTGTCTATTTTACTGTCCGCCAATGTGTTAAACATGTAATATTGTTTTAAAATAAAAAAAATAGAAAATATGAATCAGTATAAGCGCGAGAAGTAGGTAATATGTCATGATTGTTGAGGTGGAGGCTTATTGTCTTGCCTTTTTTTTTCAAAATGAAATTTGTATTTTTCTTACTGTGACACACAAAATTGTACATTAAAACAACACTCGACAATAGTCAAGCAAGTACTTGAGTCAACATGGGGGGACGAACTGACAAAAACTCTCAGGAGATCTTATAAAAAAAATAGGTATTTTCCTTGAATTTTTTTCCACGCCTTGCCTAGGGGGCGTGTAGATCAAATTATGGGATCCTCTGAGGTGTCAAATATCTGTCAATTATGATTGACGCTGTCTTATTCATTTTATTTATTTATTTACTCTTGTTGAGATGATATTTGTTTTTGTGCGTTGTAACTCGGACCAAAAACAACTACACACATCAAAAGTGTCTAGGGATCAAGAACATTCTTAGCTCTAAAAAAATCTAATTTATTGAAATCAAATCTAATCTTCTGGATTGGTCTCCTACCTAATTCCCCATGCCTGTATCAATGACTTATCACCACATTTTGAATAAATTATGACTGAATTCAGTTTTTGTAAAATATATTCTTGATTGCAATCTTCTAAAATGTACTTGATTCCTAGACACTTTTGATGTGTGTAGGTATATAGACTTGCAATCCGAAACTGTCATTTATAATAAAACGAGACAATAAAATATGGACGGAGGTTTTGCCCGGGAAGCGGTAAGATGCAAATGGTTTCTTCATTTCTCATATTCAAAATTATTTTTTTGCTGCAATTATTGTTTCAATGTGGTGGAATTAGTATAATAAAGTGAGAGTGAGAAGTAATTTTACTCGACGTTTCACACTTCAGTCCAGTCCACTCGCGACCACGACGCATGCAACTGCGTCGAAACGTCGCGTCGAGTAAAATAACAAAGGCAAGCTCGAGCTTTTCTTTGATTATATTGTTACATTAACAAAATTATTTTGTGTCCACCATCCTCACACTGATCATTACGTACCCAAGATCGATCAACTGCACAGAGTTGTGGCTGCACCTCATTAATACAGGTTGTTCCGCAACCTATAGATGGGGGCAGTCCCTTCCACTTAGTATTTATGCTTGTTTTACCTAAATTATAATTAATTTACTCTGTTCGCTTGAACTACTGATGTAAACTATGTACAATAAATAAATTTATTATTATTATTATTGGCGCCTATATATACCCGGTGAACAATATTGAACTAGGTAACATCCCTTAGGGTCAATGGTCGCGAAGTTGTTTTATCTCGCGTGCACGACTAGAAACTAGGACAATTGTCTGTAGCCCCACGCTGAGTCGGTATTTCATTTTCACCAACTAAAATTGCGTTTAGAAATAAATGCATTTTGGGCTTATTGTACACTTAAAAATATTATTTAAAATGACCATTTCTCGACGAAAAAATAGGAGGTTCCTCAATCCGAACATGTATATATTTTTAAACTTTGAAATAAAACAGTAGCGTTGTACATACAAACTTATAGTAGGTACTTACATAAAATATATTTTAGAGAAATTAATCGATGTACACGTAGCCTAAACCATCACAACTTAATAGAAAAGTTAACGGCGTGATAAATTAATGGATTATTGAACAATATTTAATGGAGTGCCGGCGTTCCAACATCCATAACGGAGGGCTTTTATTGTCCAAAGTTGGCAAAATGGCGTCGATCCACGAACTTGCAGATTGTTGAGGTCATAAATAACGGCAGAGTCATGGCCGATACTCGGGGCAGTCCCGTCGCGGGATGTTTTATTACATGATCGTAAATTTTGCGACATTCCATTTAGATCGCTTCAAGAAATCCTTTTTCCGATATGATAAAAAAATATATCCTTGTTTAAAAACCTTGATATTGGTGACGTATTGAAGAGTGGGATAAAGTACAGTCGGATCAAACGGTATATTTACAAGGCGACGACCAATGGATTTCTTTATTGGATCTTATGCTCTATTGATTTTATTAGATCTTTGCTCTTATGCTCTCTCGAAGTTCTTAAGGTGAAGAACAAAATCTAAGGGGTAGTTTTTAGTATAAATAAATATTTCTAGTTTTCTTTTTTATATACCCAACGAAATGAATAATTACAACGTATTCATTCATTTTACCCTATCACTATCAGTTTCCACCAAAATGCTACGTAGGCCTAATCAACATATCACCAGCCCCTGATATCCACTGCTGGACATAGGTCTCCAGCAAAGCGCGTGACAACGACCGGTTTTGTCTTGTTTTTGCCTCCCTCCACCAAGGTGGACATATCTTCACCTGTATATACGCTTAGTATGTATTAGTATTAATCAAGTCCTTTTCAGAGACAGACCTATAGGTACGGTTCCTCGGTCTAACATCCGACAAGATTCTACTTCATTCAGCAATGCAGAGAAAGAAACGAGCTCTTTCAGCTTAAGCGCGGATTTTTTTCTAGTTATCTCCAGCGATTAATGTGGTAAAGGACAAGTCGCAACATCCCTTACACCTTCATCATCATGTTTACACCTGCTTACTACAGATAAATGTTTCTGTTTCCGATCGCCGGAACACAATTTTAGAGTTCTACCCGCGCTACGTTTTCCTGTCTTAGTTCAGCATAATCTTTACGTTTGTGACGATATAGATTTTGCTGACGTTTTCTAAAAGAATCTTATCGCCCCTTTCGAGTGAGCCAAAAGGGATTGCTAAAACGTTTTACCTTTGCCCTTTTCCGGATCTAAAACGATTCCGACGGTTTTGTTTTAAAGTTAACGGTCGGAAAAACATGGGGCTTTTCTCTTTTATAGAATGACTAGCGGTTTTATTCGCGCAGTTTCTCTTTTTCATTAATATGGCGCCACGGCACATGTCGTGTGGTGACGGCGAATAGAATACACGTGTCACCGCAGACCAACTTTTCCCGTCATGGGGGTCATAAGAGGCGACCGAGGGAACTCTCCAGAGGACGGGCAGCAGCGCTCTCTGTGGGTTTAACCACAACATCCTGCCGGTTGGCACTATGAAAGTAGTTGCAAACCGTTTGGTTCGCGTAAATGGTATATCCAGGTGGGTAACAGGTGTTATGGATAACGTTTTGTCGCTCTCCTGGTTGTGCTATTGTAAAAGCGCGATGGGGGCTATGCAACTCACATTCTCCGAAATGCACCCGATAGAAAACAGATAGGCCCTTGCGGCGATGCTCTAGGCTTTATAAAAAGCTTTGTCTTTAAGTGAGTGAGTGCATTAGTGTTATTCCTCCATACTCTAGCCATTTCAGCTCCAACCCCCTTTGTCTACATTTACCTGCAGTCATTTTCAAGTCACATGAAAGTTATCTAACCCAGCACTTTACTGAGTTACTTATCAATATTACGTGGGTCGTAAATCCCACTCAGTAGTACCTGTCCTACTATAATCTCCAGGACAAGTTGAGCTACACTGTCAAGAAGCCTTTTGATATCTTGTTGCTTGGAGAAACAACATTTGGAAGGATCAAAAGATAGTGGTTTTTGCTTAGTTTAGAATTGGTCCCAGGCTGTTTGTTTTCACTCCAGCCGGTCTCTAGAGTTGGGATCGCATCGCAAACAAGACAAAAGTTTGTCCAAAGACATCGTCGCCGGCTACACCTAGAGTATCAGCGATTCTTTAATATTTGAGTGGGACGCCCGAAGTTTTGCGCCAAAACAAACAAAGTTCGTGTCACCCCTGGATTTATAGCGCATAGTGTAATGTTGATTAATTTGCTCATCTATAATATTGACTGAAGTATGTTTCGAGTGGTTCATGAATATTTATAATATAATTCTAGCTGTCCTAGAAAACATATTATGTTTTGGTATAGGAAGCCGCCTTTGTACTGCGTGTATTAGGATAATAACAGCTAATAGGGGTAAAAATAATTCATTCAACCGTTTATACCTCTCTCTAGTCTTACACAAATAAATAAGTCTAAACCGAAATTTGCTAAGTCGTTCCAGTGTTTTCGCGTTTTAGCGAGGTTAAAATGAACCTACTTTTAGTTGTATTAACATCTCACTCTACGTTTTCAGTGGTGTTCTGTAACTAAGGCAGAACTTGACTGTATATTTAGGTTTAGATTTTAATTTACAAAATGTATTATGTATGTCCTTGTTGCTGTCCCTTAATAAATAAACATAAATTCATTTTTATATATCATGTAGATAATAAGCAAGAAAGTTTGCGATATGGTATGTTTGTTACTTATTCACGGGAAAAATCCTTTTATTTTAACCGATTTTAACGAAACTTCAAGAAGTGATCGATCAAAACCTGAAGAAAAAGACATTCCCACGGGAACATGGTATACCTCCGTATTACCAGCAGTTTAATCCGTTTGTGTTAAAAAACAGCACCAGAATAATTACTAATTTTTATTACGTGTTTGTAACTAAGTATCAGATTTTTGAGAAACACTATTTCCCAAATTCCCTCAGGACCTGAGATAAACTGAATGAGAGTACAATGAGACCACGTGGAATTAGAAATTAGATTAATTAAGAATTAGAATTTCAAATCGGAAAAATATCTTACTTTACATTCAATTCACGTGACATTCTACATAGTTGGAAAGTATCTCCAATAAACTTACGCTGATGCAAACATAGTCCGGGAAGTGTTCGCAGTCGTTATTTTCAAGCTAATGAATATTCATTGTGTGGACTGCACATAGATGTTCTATCAGCAAATTCAGGATACATACAGTGCCGTAGAGATCTTTTGGCGCGTAGCTAAAAAGTTTGTACCCATAGTAAAAAAACAAACGATATATTTATTGTATACTGTATAGTAGACGCCCAGCGATTTCATTCGCGTAGTAACAGTATGTCATAAAAACTATAACACCCTCTATATAGCGAGGCTAGAGGGTCCCATAGTAAAATCGGTTAGAAATTTAAGCTTTTTAGCCTTCGGTAGTAGGTCGACTTAACCAGTAACCCTGTATAATGTATATTGTATATTCACAAATATTTTGCTACGTTAAAAATAAAGCGAAGGTTATGACAGGACGCTGGCAACAGTATAAAAAGATATGTGATTGAAGACGAGGCAAAAGGCATTTGTCAGGACAAATGAGATCTGTTCCTCTGGGAGACAGACATGTAAACTTGTGATGATGGATAAAGGTTAACTTTTCGTTCTGCCCTGACCCTTTGTGCCCTGGCCGTCATGGACTAGTGGTCAGGGCACCTGCCTCTACGGCGACGGTCGCTTCGATTCCGCCACCGACATAATGCTATTTATTTATCTCCTTCTCCCTTTATTTTTTACCTTAATTATTAAATTCAGTAAAACATAC
>SJJU01043927.1:0-16053 GCA_012932125.1 Conopomorpha cramerella | reverse complement strand
TGCAATCTTCTAAAATGTACTTGATCCCTAGACACTTTTGATGTGTGTATATTACTAATAATAACTTTTCTTACGACAGATAAAAAGGCAAGAAAATCTTATCAAGTGGCTAATAGAAAAAACAAAATGTTAGTACCCACTCAACGCGCTCAAAGCAAACACATAAAAAGCACTACTAATGTTAATGAACCGAAGTTCGGAGACAGAAACAAAAGTGTTTGCCAGAAATTCAATTCCGCGAAATGTTCCCAGTAAAGTTTAAACTTTGAGAAACTTGTGCTAGAGAGCTGTTCTGTATCGTCTGTCAGATCAACGTGAACACTGCCAGCGTATATTGAGCTTTCTTGTATATTAAATACAGTATAAAGACAGTTCAGAATACTGATGCTTGGTGACAAAGATTGTTGGTTCTTTAACACTGGGTGATGTTTGTTTTTTTTTCTATTGTAAGGACACTTTCGTTTGATTTTATTAGTGACTGATTTTGTGATTTATTACATAATAGATGCAACCTGTTTTATGCTTTTTAACCGACTACAAACGGGGAAGGTTTTCGAGTGGACGTGTAGGTGTAACCTCGCATAACTTTTTACAGAGTAGTCCGACTTTGATAATTCTTTTTTTATTGGAAAGGGTGCTTCCATATACATTAGGAGAAAAATCTTTCTACGTTACAGTTTCTTTAAAAAAATCCATTCTTACGATCACCCTTAATATTTTAGTTTACTTTTCCAAGAAATAGAAGCGTCATATCCATCTATTGTGTCTATTTTACTGTCCGCCAATGAGTTAATATCAAAATATCTGAGTAAATTCACAAATAATCAAATCTATGTTATCCAATTGTTGGGAGGAAAACCACCAAAGAGCAAATATCTTTAAAGAAAAACGAACTTACTTCAATCATAAAAAATACCGAATTTTTCTTATGAATCGCATTGTCGGAACTAAGCCAAATTAAAATGGGGCCAAACGGGAGCCATCAGCTTTCAAATAAAAATCATCCAAATCGGTTCATCAAGTCAAAAGTGTTGATGTAACAAACATGAAAATAAATACCGACAAACTGAGAACCTCCTTCTTTTTTTAGGCGGTTAAAAAAAATTAAATTCCATCCTTACTCTGACATAGTGAGCTGACGTATTAAAATGGCGTTGACATCGCTGAGCCTCTGGCCACCGTAAGCCCAGATTTATCATGATGTACGGACACTCAGGCAGTCTGAACTAGGCTAGAAAAAACGGGGTACCCTGTAACATAGGTCTGTCCGTATAACGAGACAGAGAAAGCGTTATCTCGGCGCGTTCTCTTTCTGACTATAATAAAAACATTTGGTCCTGGCACTACGTGTAGTGGACGATACATGATTAAAAAATATTTTTATTTAAAAAAAGGCGTTCGTGCCGCTAACACGAATAAAAACATAACACAACAGGTATCAATAGAAACAAATAACATACGAATGAAAACAGAAAAACATATAATTACAAAGAGGCCATAATATTCTAACATTTATATTTAACATAAAGTTTTTTTTTTGTACGTATAGAAGCAAAAATATTTGCGAAACTTGAGATATAGTCACTCAGCCCATGATACAAAACAACTTTCCTGTCAAAAACGATCAAACGAAAGACCTCATTAAATGCGTTGCGTAGTTTTAAAGATCTAAGCATAGGTACATAGGGACTATGTATTGATATATTCAGAGAATGAACACAGAGTATGCCCCCATATTCCTAATATACTCGACGTCTGTCTAGCGGGATGTGCTTGTACTAATTTGTCTCCATTCCACTAAGCATCTCGGTCTTATATAATGAAGGGCCCGCGATCTGTTCACATCACAGGCGAGACGTTTCACGTTACTACATAGAATAGACGCTACAAAGCTCTCGTGGAGCTTACCCTGGACTTTCCTAACTAGTTACTTAGATAAATGATAGAAGGAATAAAAAGTTTTGCGATGTACTGAAGTCATATTTCAGAGTCATAACGCTTTAGAATTTATATGAGTATGTTTTTTTTATTGTAATAAACGTGGCTCCGTGCTGGGATAAGAAGAATTGTGCCGGACGTATTTCTATTATACAGGGCGTATTTCTATAATAAAGTGTGGCTAGTTTATATTTCATTACCTATTTAAAAAAAATACACATTGGGTAACGCACATTGGGTATCACTTGAAAGGTTTCTGATATCTGTTATATTTACGGAATTACAGTGACGTGTACACCATATAGACAAAAAGACACTGCCTACCTTAGTATTTTGGCTACCCGATCTAATAATAGAGTTGTTGCTAGATCTTTTTTGTTGTACTCACGACATAGGCTGACGAAGGTCCTGTGTTTTGTGAGTGAGTAAATAGATAGATATGTATATTTCGTAAAGACATGTTACCTATCAATCCTTGGGGATTACTCCCTACCTTGTCGTAAAAGCCAGTGCACGCCACTGCGGAATTATGGTCTGGTCACACTTAACGATTACACCTTTGTAAAACATAAGGGGTATGCAGTAACATGAAAATAATTATTTGGCGATGTCAATTTAAACCACACTCCAATTACCAGTTTTAAGAATTAACATTTTTTCCAAAGCGGGGTAGGCAGAGGCACTTGCTAAGCAAATACCCACGGTTCACCAAGCGTATGTAACTCAACATGACGGGGTAAGCCCATCACCGTGTGAATCCTTCACACGACCTGAGCTTTTAGTGGGACTCGAACTCGCGACTACCGATTGTAAGTCAAGTATCCGACCAACTGCACCACAGACGCTCTGATTAGCGTATATGTGTCAAAGTATAAAAATATATCTCAGTACTAAATACTTTCCCGGATCAGAATAATTAAGGACAGGATCTGATAGAATCAGGCTTCGTTTTTAAAAAGATTTTTTCTGTCAATAGGATGGCGTTAGAATTTCAAGCATTCACTTCTTTTTTTGCTTTAAAGAGCAATGGCTCTACGAAAAATTTCTTCCTCATGTCAATCAAAACAATCCAAACAACTTTTTTATTATTTTTTTTAATACCATCATCAGTTTGCGAAAGTAAGTTAATACAATGGGATTTAAATGAAAATTGACGGGACAGAAACTATTCATTGTGGTAGCGACATGCGATACTAGCGACATCTCACAAAATGAAGAAGATAGAAGACACATCAAAAGTGTCTAGGGATCAAGTACATTTTAGAAGATTGAATCAAGAATATATTTTACAAAAACCGAATTCATTCACAATTCATTCAAAATGTGGTGTTAAGTCATTGACCAATCCAGAATATTAGATTTGATTTAAATAAATTAAATTTTTTTAGGGCTTAAAACGTTCTTGATCTGTAGACACTTTAGATGTGTTTATTTTGCTGCTGTCCTATGGTTGTCAAATAATTCCCTTTTCCGAATGTTATAGCACTACAAAATTACTTATAGCTTACAGCTATATGCAGTCAGTTTGTCAAGTAGGCCAGAGTCAGTGATGACCTGATGATTAAACCAGCTGCATTTTTTTTTCAGAAACATTTATTTATGCCTAAGACGAAAACCCTCCCGAAATATTAGTTTTATTTTCATTTACAACGTTATTTATGTATCTTTACAAGTGAATGCTGTAGCCTGAAGCCCGAAGACTGTAATTAAAGGTTCTTTGTCAACGCTTGCTTATCTTACACCGCCAACGCAAAGCAATTATTCCAATTGTGTGCAACGGACACACCTAGTTAAACTAATTTCGAATTATTCTTGGGCTTGCAGTCTTCGCGAATCCTATCAAAGCACAGATCAAATAAAACTGGTGGTATGAACAACACTAATAGAGGGAGAGAGGGAACCTTCTGTCTGTCTGTAACAACCAAGCTCTTATGCGTCTTTTATAAAACTACCTACGACATTAGCTACTGTCAGCGCTGGTGTATATGATATTTTTATACAAATTGTAGGTGTTTTGTTTGATACCTGGATAATAAGCTTGAGAGGGCTTGAGATTGCTTGTGGCTTGGTGAGAGGTGTTGTTAATTAAACCTTTGTACAGTCAGGTAACATTATTGTTTCTTTTATGGCTAATGTTGGTTATGTTTATGATTTATTAGCCGTAGTATGATTCTCGAGTGGAGGCCGCGTCTCGGGAAACGGAGTGTAAGACGAGCAAGGTGGACTGGTGTTTTGCGAAACATGGCCGGTAGAAACTGGATGTGAGAAGCCGAAATCAAATCACATTAGCGTACAATTGGAGATTTTAATTTGTTGATTTTTATTTTAACCCTTAATACAACAATAGTTTAGGATTATGTCTTGGATTTCAAATTCTAATTATTCGCTAGAATGATGTCCTGGTCGAAGGTGGCGTGAAAAGTACTCGAAACCGGAGGTCATGTATGAATGTAGATGAAGCGAAAGGGGTATGTCAGGACCGTGACAAATGAATATCTGTAGTCTCTGCCTACCCCTCTGGCAGACAGGCGTGAAGTGTATGTATATGTATGTTTAAAATTCTAATGACATGAATCTAACTACGTGATTTCGCTAAAAGAATATCAGTACAAGAAATTTTTTACCTTATACAATAACCAATAATAAGAATAAAGGGATAAGGGCAGGTAAATGATGACGATGGGGACATTCGCTGTTGTATATTTTTTCTAGAAAATTGTTATAATCCCCCTGTAGTGAAGGTATTCCTTAAGGTTCTAAGCTAGTTTAGACTAAGTGGGAATAAATTTCCCTTTGTTGTATTAAGGGTTAAAGAAAACTCATTGCAAAAGCTACATTTGTTGTAAAGGTGCGAATAGTTAGTTAAGTAAGTACTAGTGAATCCTCTCTATGGATAGATGCAAGTTGATTTTACGAAAGAAATTTTGATCAGTGGTGTAAGGGGCCAAGTGAGCAGAGTCCACCCTAGAAGCTCATCATCAACCCATGTTCATCACCCATGAACATGGGTTTCGGCTTCTCGCATCTACCAGCCATCTTGCATGTCATCAGTCCACACACATCAGAAGCTAATACAACGACTGAATCGGTCTTGTAATGACGGAAGGTAACATGAATAGTACCTACTCAAAATTATTAACTGCATGTATGAAAAGATGTATGAATGAATGAGACGAAAAGGCTCTACCGCAGACTTTTAAGTCCGCAATAGATATTGAGTAGAACAAAAGTATTATCAAAAGTAACATCAAAACACAAAGCCACAGCATTAAGAACAATTAATCTGGATTCCCAACTAGATACTTCCAGACGACCTATAAGCTTGCGAATTGAGTCGACTCATTGTATCGATCTAAATGAATCGATCCTTGACAATTCGCCCCTTACTTCCTCAATGTCAATAAGCTAATCCATTGTCACGGAGAGACCCCATTTACATCCCTTCCCCATCGCAGCCCTGAAACTCTACTGATTATAAATAACATTAGAGGTCATACAGTCATCGTCAACCATTGCTATTTTATGTTGAACTTAACTAGTGTTACGAACAGTACTAAAAATGGTTCACGTAATTTGGTAGTACTGTACTTACGTGGCTGAGAGTGACTAGTTTTGCGGACAAAATCATCTTAACGTTTCAGTGTGGTAGATGAGCTAGCATTCTGAGTATATTGTAAGGGGATGAAGCTCAGTTTACAATTGGATGTGTGAAATAAAACGGCGATGGGGTTGAGAATAATACAATCTCCGCGACATTGTGGCGTCATTGAATACCAGACCTTGGTCTAGCTCTGACATTATTATTATACTACTTTTTTTTGCAATTGAATATTCAGCGCAGTAAAAACTGCTCGAATCTACACAGCAAGCTTACAATACAAACTATTGTGAAGAATGAGTCTTACGTCAGTGGATGAAAACGTTCGTTTTTTAAATTTATTTTTCCTTTTTCTGTTCCGTGCCAGTTTTGAAGAATGTTAAGGTGCAACTTTTTTATTTTAGAGATTTGGTAGATCACCTTCCAATTTACATATAATGTAAATAAGTATTATCTTTGGATAATTATGTTTCCTGGTTAGTAGTGTCTTCTGAATATCAGTAGCTACAGTAATGCGTATTAAGGCGTTAATACGTCGGCACATAAATATTAGTCCTAGACCGCCTTAATAAAAAAAAATATTGTGAACAAATGTATAACCACCAACCCTACAGAATCGAAAATCGACATTTACAATAAGTGTGAAGAACATGGAGGATTTTTCATGAATTGCGTGCATATATTTTATACAACCTAATCAATTTGGTGTTTCCATAGGAGGAAAAATGAAAAAACATTCTCACTTATAAACCTTCTTTGACGAAGTTATAGGGAGTCAAATAAATTTTCGCAAGTTTATACCTCAGATTGATTGAAATAATCCAAACTTGGAATTGAGTGAAAATGCACACTTTGATGTGTTGAGAGAGAGAGAAGTTTATTTGCACCAAAAAACAAGAAGAAATAAACGCAGTGAAGAATAAAATATAACAAAAAAACAAACAAACAGAAACCAAATTTTAAAAGACAAAAACTAAAAAGAAAACAGAAACAGATATTCAACATTGAAACGCAAAAATAATTATTAAAATATTACAATATACATAAGAAACACAGAAATAACAAGAAATTAAATAAACAAGTAACATTTTTTGCAACCATAGTCAGTTAAGAACGGCAAAACGTCATCCATACCAGATGGATTTGCCATTTATTCGAACCAAACGGTTTGCATCCACTTTCATAGTGCGAACCGCTAGGTTGTGGAACGACTGTGTTTCCTGCGCAGTACAGTCTCAAGGTGAGTGGGTGACTAGGTACCTAATGAACAAGTGTGCTCCATCGTAGACCACATCGCTGTTTAACATTAGGCAGGATGGTGGTCAAACGCTTGTTAATAGTGTTTTTTTACCAAAAAAACATGAACAATAATGCTTAAGGACATTCGTCCGAGTTTAAAAAAAAAAAGGGAGGAATGTCATTTGAGCACCTAGATGCAGCAAACCTGAAACCTACCCTTCAATGACATCATAAACGTATAAGTTGAAAAAAGAAAGACTGAATGCTCGTGTGTTCTTTCGGTTTTGTTCGTTGGTAGGTGTAAGGCGCTCGCGATCCGATATTTTTGTCCTGATATCTCTTTTTCAACAAAAACACAGTATACAAAATCAATTGACAAACGAGGTCATCACATAATAAATTATTAATAATTATTTGAAAAATTACACATAAAAAAATCGTCCAATCACATCGACACGGTAACTAGTCACCAATAAGAAGTTTGCTTAAAAAAAAAAACAAAAGAGCGAGCCCGAAGACAAACGAGCAGAATAAAAAAGTAGCTGCATCTCTTTCGTTTCCCACTATCTTTGACAAATTGATACATTTTTTTTAGGAAACTCCTCTCCACCTCCTCCCATGTAAAAGTAGAACATAAACACAGAACTTTTTTTATTAGAATTTCCCTAACTCTTTTCACATTCAAGATCGAAGAGTTACAAACAAAAGTATGAAAGTTAATTCCAAAATGAATCAACATAAAAAACAAAACGAAAAACTCGGGAACTTTTTAACTAAAGGATTAGGTCTGAATAGATCCCTACTTGGGCACCATCTACATACAACTACTCGACTTGAGACGCTATCCCGTAAGAGTGAGCTGTTTGAGGTTTAAGAGATTGATCATGGATAAACTACATTCTAGATGTGATATTAAAAGTTTTCAGCGGGTATTATAGCGCGATAATTAACCACGAGTACAGTTACATGTTACTGTGTCGAAACATCGGGCAAGCAACGAAGGTAAGCTGAATGCTTATCTTTGGTTAATTTCTTTTAAAAATCATGTCAGTGCGCGTTAAAAATTATCGTGGATGAAGTTTTAAATTGTTAGCGCTATTAGAGACCCGGGCTCTGAGTCTAGCTAGCTATCAGAAAACCTCTCATTGGTGTACTAAAACATATGAATATTAACTGTGTTGGCAACAATGACAATTGCCTGTTTCTTGCCGGTACCTCTAGCCAGTATAATAAATTAATTTGTTTTTCAAATCAGACATGATTTTCTTCAAGCTTTGTGTTATGCTACTTTGTGTATCTCTACTATGAAATAAAGTATTGAATTTGAACGAAAAATATGACTTACGCCCTGTGTAGAATGTTTTTTTTTAGTAAACTCTTGGTTAAGTTACTCTATGATCGTTTGTTCTCGAACTCGCTCCTTTGTGGGAAAAAGAAGATAAAGAACAAGAAGATAAAGTAGAACAGTAGTAAGGTCAGAAGATCTTTGTCCCATAACGCAAGTCGACGGATCTACAGTGATATTGTGATCGAATGCCGATAGTTCCTAATACGGGATTTGCGAGTGTGCAGCCATCGGATCCCTGTAAAGGTATTTACTCGCGTCGCCCGTCTCAGGGTCGGGGCTTGACCTATATACCAGCAGTGGGCGACGATTGCAGTGAGACGAGCGGAGACCTTCAATGACTCGTCGCATAATATTTCATTTAAAAATAAAGAATAGGGTTTTTTATGACACTAATTTAACAAATAATTCTGGGACACTTCACACACATGGATTTAATAAACACATTAAGGCTTACATAACTGAATTGACGCTAAACTGCACACAAATGTGATAATATATAGAAGTAGCTATAAGTTGCCCGTAGCCCTTATGGCTTTGGAATACCACATGTCCCTTGTGGCCTATACGGTCTGCCTAAGTGGTCTACTAGTTTTGAAGACACTTCCTGTATCGCTTACACATGAATAAGGTAGAGTTGTTTTATTGTGACAAGAAAAAAAATACCTTAATGTCTAAAAAAAATACACCTCACGCCTATTCCCAAAGCAGGGTAGGCAGAGGCACTTACTAAAGCAAATGTCCACGGTTCACCAAGCGTATTTAACTCAACGTGACAGGGGGTGAGCCCATCGCCGTTATAGGGTTCACACACCTTGTGGTGTGCGGGTTTTATCGCGATGTTCTCCTTCACCGTACTAGCGTTGCTTTTTCAGAGCCTATGTACGCAACATAACCTCTGAAAAAGAGTCCCGCCTGAGAGTCCTACACTAATATTCTTAATTTAACGGTATAATCGTGTACGTAGAATCATTGTGTAGAAAGTACGAACATAAAATCAGCGACCACAGATTTTTGGTTATACCAATCGACGTTGGATATCTTCTTTCTTTATATATACAACCTTAATAGTGACACAGAGAAGAAAATAAGGGAGGCGCCTTAAGACTATATTTGTAACGTGAAACAAGCATTTTACTCAAGATTTGCGCCTTTTATGATTTACTTTATGCTTTGTTTCACTCTAATGGAAAGTGCCAAAAAGAGACCGATGCATCTCAAGCATTACATAATAACTTTTCTTACTGATTTGGGATGTAAATAGAATGCATCAGCTGCCTTTCTTCCTGGCATGTCATAGGAGCCTATGACTATGGGACCTGGACATTTATTTATTTAGAAAGAAAGAAAAGAAAGAAAGAACATTTATTGACAACAGTAGAAACACACAAAAAGAAACAAAAAAACAAACAAAACAAAACATAGTGAACAAAATATAAGCGCTTAATGTGCTTCTGCCGAAATCAAATGGCATCTGGCTCAGCATGTGCTGGGGCTCGCGCCCGCAGCGCTGATGTTCAGCCAGTGCCAGGAGCAACGCACGTCAGGTCAAAAATGCCGCCATCAAACACAGCCAATAAAGAACATACTTATATAATTCATATATATATATATATTTTAGGACACTACACTTACTTGAAAGTTACATATTATAAGCACATATAGTATACAATATAAATTACACGTATTATGTATAGATACATAATGGGGGACACAGCTAACATTGAGGATACGATCACCGTTTGGTCAGTCGGTCGATTGCTGTGCAATTTAGGTTCATTAAAGCAATGAGCTAGCATCTGAAATGAAATTGAAATTGTTAAGAAATAAACCGTTATAAGTGCTGTTACATACAGATATACAGTAGTATAACGCAACGCTTGTTCATCGTGTTTAATAAAAAAAAAGCTTGATGGAAGATTTTGAAAGATGAAGAATTTATGATTTTAAAAACAACCGTACGAATCGTTCTGGTTCTCGAAAGGTTCTGTCCACCCTCTTTTGGGGTCACGGACGTGGGTTTATGTGTGTAATGCAGGTGCAAGTGTATTCCAGACAAACACGTGACAACGTATTATGTTTGAACTACAACAGAGACAATAAATAGCTGATGAGGTTCTAATCAGACAAACATATTACACAGATACTACCTCAACACAAGCTTTGTTCAACAGCTGTAGTACAGTAACTAGCTGCACCGGCGCTTAAATACATAACTCAGACATTCATTAATTATTACAGACAATGATTGATGGCGCTTCATTGAACGAGGAAAATAAATGTTTTCACGTAGATCGGTCATGTTTGAAAATAAAAAGGACCTCCTAAACAATGCGTCTGAATGGAGAATTTATCTTGCGGTTTATTTGACTTGGCTTTGCCGGAATTTTTCGCTCACGAGTGCATTAGTCAAGATATTTATCTCTTACAGACGAGTACGTAGGAGACGAGTGAAAATTTCGGGTCACACATAGTTTTGTATACAGTTCAGATGTATGCACTCAGTAACATTGATAGATATGTTATGGATTGGCGAAAAAGATGAAATAGATCGTATGTCAAAGTAGCACCATTAACTTTAAGAGAAAATTACATTTAAATGTTACTAAGTGCATACCTATGTACATGTTTATAGACGTGACTGTACATGACACATCTAAATATCTCGCAATTATAAAGGAAAGCTAGCTCAGTGAAAAAAACTAAACTAATAAATAAATTAGCGAAAAAGAAGTCATACAATATTTTTGTCTTGCATGCAATGTTACTACTTTAAGAATTATATAATTTTTGGACTTTTTATATACGACCCGGAATTTTTGCTCATGAGTGAAAAAGTTACTATGTGTGCTAAAGTAACTTTGTATGTCTGTCCGTAATGCTTTCTCGTCCAAACTACAGTTCTGATTTTAATTTAATTTAATAAAATAGTATTGTACCCTAATGTTATTTTTTTTCAATTGCCTACGAAACTGTTAAAACTACTTTTCAAATAGTTTTAACAGATATTCATACATACCTATTCCGGCAGAAAACGGTCTACCTGTAATTAAAGATATTTGATCGAGAGATTTATTCAGACAACCGTATTTTTCAGCTTTACCAGAGTTAAAAGGCTAATAGACGAAGTTTCTCTACTTAATTGGAGATCAGTCGGTCATGCGAGAGTAAGAGCGGCCCGGCTGCGAACCGCCGCCAGCTCCGCGTTTGTCTGGTATAGCATGGTAGATCTAAAATATACGATCCCTTCAAGAGATTGTCAAGGACACAAAGGCTAGTTATGGTTCCTTGAGGAGCTTGGTTGGTAGGAGTAGCGCGACCTAAATACGCATATAGGCTCATTGGACATGGTAGGTATCATCTGCATCTACACTGTCAAAGGGCAGCACTGGCAAATATTTTGCTCCGTAGTTCCTCACATAGCATAGTCTCATCGCTCTGGTAACGCAGCGTCAAACGATGTGCATCGCTGTTTTACGCTGGACCACAGTAGAATGAGAGTAACGAAACAGGCAATGCACGGCGTTTTGAAGCTGCGATGCAACTACCAGAAAGTAGCAGATTTGATCTCCTGGTAACGTCCTGTATACGCCCTAAAGCTTAAAAGCAGTAAGTAGACACGCGCAAGTTACCGCAAATTAGTGACATAAAAATCGTCTTCGGTGCAATTAAATTACGCCTATAAATATGTCGACAGCGGCGCCAGAAATTATGTCCTTGTGAAATATCGCTTTAGTTTTGAAAGTCCTCAGTACGCTTCCTTTATAAAGTTTTTCCGTCCAATAGACCGAAAGGTTTTACTTCGAAAACTTTACTTTTATAAAGTAATTTATAACCTCTTTAAGTAGTTAGAAGTTGGACTAGAGAACTGTAGATACATTTGTGGGAACTTTATGTTCGCTTTATAATGGTCCAAGCTTTTCCGATTTATAGAACGACTATATATTATCTAATGGTGGTCTAGATAAGTAACAAAGTAAAGTAATATCTAGCCTAGCATTTAGAAGTTACGCAAGCACGACACGTTGAACTTTGTCCGGGGAAAGAAACAAACTTTGGTAATAATCTAACATAGATTAGTTTATTAGTATCGTATGAAATAGCGCAATACCTAAATATAATTAGTGGTTAAATTACTTTGTTATATTATTATTATTAGTATATAAGTATAAGCCGTGTGGTGACGGCGGCGTAGAGAATATATGTGTCACCACCCCAGCCGAACTTTTCCCGTCGTGAGGATCGTTAGAGGCGACCGAGGGAACTCTCCAGAAGACGGGCAGCAGCGTTCTCTGTGAGTAGTAGTAGTTATTATTGGCCTTTCCCCCTGAATGATGGAAATCATTGCGGCAGGCCTTCGTCCAACAGTGGACGTTATGTTTGCATGTAGATGCACAAACACAAACTACAGCTACTTACCAAGTCAGAAAGTATTTTAAGGCGCGATCTTTTTTGCAGCCTTCACTTTCACCAGAGCAAACCTTTTACTTGTAAAAACACCGAAGCTTAACCGGGAATATAGGAGAAAGCAGGAATAGTGCATCCTGAGTACAACTTGGCATATTTTCGACACAACCGTTTTAATTTAATACCAATACTTAAGTTGTGTCTATTGTTTCGGGAGGCCTTCGTGCAGGGTCCGCCGGATTACCGGATCCGTTTTTCCGGATTGCAATCCCTTGGTGACCTAATAATTGTGGAACTCATAAAATAAGGAAATTATTATTATTATTGTAACCTTTTTTTACTAAAAACAGATGTAGTGTTACCACACAGAATATAAACTTTTCCGTACAAATTTACAGATAAAATACATGTGCAATATTGTAAAGTTTAATTAAAATGCGTTGAATAGTTTTTGCGTGAAATAGTAACAAACATCCAAATATCAACGCAAACTTTCGCGTTTGTAATATAGCAGGATGTATTAATTTATTTGTAATTTGCGAGACTATGGAAGGAACAAGCCACATTCTCTTTGATCCTTCACCGTAAGAGCGACGTGTGGCTACGTACTAACATTTAATATTATGTAGGTACTTCGTCATTCTACCTATACTGCTTAAAAATGACCTTTTTCTTCGACCTTCTTTTCATTTTTGAACGCCTTCTATAGCGGAGTCTCTCTCTGTATTCAACAGTTTATATGCTTTTTTTTTCCTTTTTTCGCAGATAACTTCGTCGTTTATGGACCGATTTTGTTGATTCTTTTATTCTTTGAAATTGAAATATTTCAAAGGTAGTTGAAGAAGAGAAGGAAGTCAAGGTTTAATGATGGCAGATCCGATAAACCGAGGAAGGGGAACTTTAAAATGTCGTAGGGGCTGAAGTAATGGTAAGGATACTGGTTGCAGTCGGTTATTTTTCCTTTTTATCTGTTCTTCTGAAATAAATCAAAAACAAAAAGTGTGTCCCATAAACTAAGAAGGTTGAGTACAAAAAGAAAAAAAAACGACTTGAATTTGGAACCTACTTTTTGTGCTGTCTCTCAGCACAACACTGACGTACATATCTAACTATATAAAAGAATCAGCTGACTGACTGAGTGGCTGACATTCAACGCACGGCTAAACGTTAGAACTTGAAATTTGGCAGGGACCTAAGCTGAGGTACCGTAGGGGTGCAGTAAGAAAGGAAGTCTTTTAGGAAGAAATTTACACGGGAACGGGCTTTATGGGGAAAATCGTTAATTTGGAAAAGTGTAAACCGAAGAAGTTAGAAGCTTGAAATTCAGCATTTACGTACTTTAGGGCATGCAATACTTTAATACGGCAGGATTTTGAACAAGAATAATAGAGTATGTTGGCAAAACAACGTTTGCCGGGTCAGCTAGTTCTCTATATACACTCGAGAGCAATGAAATCGAGTCAGTTTACTACTGCGCCGAGTAGTAAACTGGTTGCATTACCTACTCGATTTAATTGCTCCCGAGTGTAGTTTGTGATGTATGACATTTGGCGAGTGACATTTTATTTTTGTCACGTCGTAAGTTTTGGAAAGGTTTTTTTTTTAATCACTATGAACAAGCGTTTGACCACCATCCTGCCTGATGTTAAGCAGCGATGTGGTCTACGATGGAGCACACTTGTTCAGTAGGTACCTATTTACCCGCGACTTGAAGACCTTCAAACTATACTGCGCAGGAAACACAGGTTTAAAACGTTCGTGGACACTCACATTAAGACAATAGAAGTTATCACGTCGACAGGCGGGACTTGGCGCAGGACGTGTTAAGCAAGGTCCCTAGCGAGTTCACGCAACGAACAGTGGTATTCATAAAGTTAGAACAGCGCTAGTGTACAGCTAGTAAAGGTCTCAAAAACTGGTCAAATGTACGCTAAATTGTGATAAACTCCATAGATCCTGATTAGGATAGGATTAAAAAAAATGTTATATATAGAAAATAAACTGGTCTGTCATTTGTCATTTAAAATAAGTTTCATTAATTACTATATGGTATCTTGGTAATGCATAAACGTCGTCGTCGAGCAACGATGTGGTTGCTCGAAAGCACCGCTTATTCCGATTATCCACCCTGGAAATATTACCCCCGGGTGGATGTTCGGAAAATACACGTTCGATTATAAATAGATTCTTGGAGGCGTGTTTTCCCACTATTATCTCGGATATATATTCGAAATACGCCGAAAGCACCCGGACTTTCAACCCTCTAACTGTGTTTCAACCACATTATGGTGGCGGGACCTTTGAAAGGTTATTGATGTTTCAGTACCACAGAAAATATCATGACCTTCACCAACCGAACACTACTCTGGCGGTTCTCTCTACAAAAGTCTACTATTGGCATGCCACTGTCGCTACTGTAGCCACAGAACATGTGGATTACTTCGGGACACGACGTCAAAGCCGCGGTAATTTTTTTCCCTCGTAAACTCATATTAAGGTGATAGTAAAAGAAAAAATGATAAAGAGATTTCTTGGGTGTTTCGGCTGTAGGTTTATTTATTATGTTTGCAAGAAAAACAACTCCTACTACGGTGGGTAAGAAGGGGTAATCCTCTCCCGAGACCACCTGGGTGAACCGTGGGAAATATTTTTTTACAACGGTCCACCTTTGTCCACCTGGGTGTTCCATGAAAAAAAATTATTTTCAACTGTACACCTTGTTATCTAGAGAAGAAATTATTAACATACAACTTCAGCTCCTAAAGGGGAAATATCGATAGGCTACGCACTCGAGAAACTTCGCTAGTTATGTTAAGTTCACCAATATATACATGTAATAAATTTATTGATATTTTTTTCATTTGTTAACGGTAGGTTTAGAGGTCGACCGTCACCAATATAAATATAAGCATTTCCAATATTAAGATTAGAAGGTGGACCATTGTAAAAAAATATTTCCTACGGTTCACCCAGGTGGTCTCGGGAGGTGGACGGTGGGTAAGAAGGGTTGTAATCTTAAGCGACTTAGCTCCTGTGGGTTTCTAGAACAATAAGCGAATCGTTTCGTGACGATCCGTTCGTTTTCGGCAACGTCTATCACTAGCAGTTTGCGATACTGTGACGTCACTGGTCTTACGTCGTAAAACGTATGTATCGACACGAAATTAGTGATAATTTTCTTAGTGTTCTAACTCCACTTAATCTGGGGAAAGACTGGTGACCACCTAGTTTGCTGTCTCTGAATTTAGAGCTTTCTGTTTTGACAGTATTTTTATATAAATACGAGCGTCTGCGGTCCAGTTGGTCGGATCATTGACTTGTAACCCGGAGGTCCCGGGTTCGAGTCCGGCTACTGGACGTGTACCAATGGGACTCCTTTTCAGAGCCTATGTACGCAACGCAACGCTCGTACGGTGAAGGACAACATCGTGATGAAACCCGCACACCACAAGGTGTGTGAACCCTATAACGGCGATGGGCTCACCCCCGTCACGTTGGGTTAAATACGCTTGGTGAACCGTGGGTA
>SJJU01043914.1:0-12924 GCA_012932125.1 Conopomorpha cramerella | reverse complement strand
CCGAAAACAGATCACAGTGGCGTGCAATTGGAGAGGCCTATGTCCAGCAGTGGACAAGTATGGGCTGGTGATGATGATGATGATGAAATTAAAATTACTAAAAACAGTCTGAAATAAAACGTTTTTAAAGATGATATTTTTACTAAGTTTCCTCACAGTTTATTAAATAATTGTGAACAGAAATAAACTTAACCAACGAAAAAATATTTTTCGTCTGCTTTAAGTCAAAATTGTGATATTATTATTGAATGTACACTGAAATATTCAACGGGTTTCTGCGGAACACCAGCGCCCCTGTTAACTGTTACTGGCTGATGCTGAGTCGAGACCCTTTTGCTGGCTTGACACGTCCTGGTACACGTTCAGTGCCATTCTTACCGATCTTGTACTCTTTTGTTTTTGATTTTTCTTACTTACTACTTATTTTTTACAATTTTATTATTTTTTGCAGCAGTGGACAAGTATGGGCTGATGATGATGATGATAATTATTTTTTGTCTTGTTTTGTTATTTCCAGTCATCATTTTTTTTCTTGTTTAGTGTGTTAGTTTTATTAGTTAGTTTTATTAGCTAATAAATACATATACATACAAATAAAAATAAATAGACTTCCTATTTTGCTTTTAAAATTTAATTTACTTCTCTCTGAACTCTTAGATCGCGTTCTTAAAGGTTTCATCCGCGAGGTAGAGGCCTCATAAATCTACGAGTTGCCATAATGTACCATCATTGACTCGGTTACCCTACTTTTTTATATTTGCAGGCACTTGTAACAATTGAAAACTGTACCTCACAACGTGCCAGGGTAAGCTGGCGTATTAAAGACCTCCGCTTCACTCCAGTCGTATAAATAAAACATGGTGATGGCGTCTGGACAATGACAGATGGCCGGTTATAACCTCTCCTCCCTTAAATCTCTCGCTTAACACGCCACTTCCCCTAAGGCCGGCGGAAATTCACATTTCTGCAGCTTTTTATGTGCTACTGCCATAAAAATAAACAGTGTCGCGGCGTAGAGGTTACGTTATCCTTCTAATACGAGTATTATAAATTCGTCACTTTGTTAGATGGCAGTGTGTATGTTTGTTGCTTCTCCACAGAAGAACTACTGAACGGATTTTGATGACACTTGCTGGAACGATAGACTATAACCACGACTTTTAATCTCAAAGCGGGGTAGGCAGAGGTACTTGCTGGGCCACGGTTCACCAAGCGTATTTAACCCAACGTGGCAGGGGTGAGGCGATCGCCGTTATAGGGTTCACACACCTTGTGATGTGCAGATTACATCACGATGTTGTCCTTCACCGTACGAGCATTGCGTTGCGTACATAAGCTCTGAAAAAGAGTCCCATTGGTACACGTTCAGTAGCTGGACTCGAACCCGCGACCAATCAATTGCAAGTCAAGTAACCGACCAACTGGACCACAGACGCTAAATATCTTACATAATTTTTTTTATTTCACCAGTTCAGAAAAAAGTATTTTAGAACATACATACATACACTTCATCTTTTCATACATGACCTCCGGTTTCGAGTACTTTTCACGCCACCTTCGGCCAGGACATCACCAATCTGGTCAATATATGTCCTTGTGGGGCGACCTCTACTCACCCGACCCATTACATCACCCATATAAATCTCTTTCGACAATCAACTTTCATCCATACTCTCCATATGCCCAAACCACCGAAGCATGCCCTTTTCAATCTTGGTCACTACATCTTCCTTCATTTTAGAACACCTTGTAGGTACATAAATAAAAAAAAACACAACCTGTATTGTTTAACGTCTCCAACCTGCCTGTAATAGGTAATCTCAGATGTTTCTTATAAATACCTACATACACATACATGGTCCGCGAACTGACTCCGCTTCGTTGTGAATGAAATCTGCAATCTCTTAAAAGGTTGACTCGCAGTTCCGAAGCCTATAAATATGCAAAGTCGGAGCGCTAAGATGACGCTTCAAGATATAAAATATGTTTTTCTTTTACTTAGCATTTGTTCTTACATGTTACGCAGTGGCGTGTACTGGCATATACGACGAGGTAGGCAGTAATCCCCAAGGATTGACACCTATGTATAGGTAACTTATCTTTACGAAATATAGGTACCTATTTATCTACTCACCCACAAAACACAGGACCTTTGTTTGCCTATGTCGTGAGTACAACAAGAAAGGATCTAGCAATAACTCTATTATTAGGTCGGGAAGCCAAATACTAAGGTAGGCAATGTCTTTTTGCCTATATGGTGTGCACGCCACTGATGTCACGCAATAAATTCAACGTCACTAAAAGCTAATAAAGCGCGCGTATTGTAAAACGCTCTCGTTAATCAGATTCAGAAGTGTCCAGCCGGAAATTTTCTACGTAAATTCAAACTGCCTGGACACAGATTTTGCTATGTTTAGCCGTCACATATACTGCGCTATTGACCTGCTTAATGTACCTATTTTGAAGATTTGTCCAGCCAGGCTGAGCCACATGAAGGAGCCACGGTTGACTTTTGAGGTCGGCGGTCGCTCGAGCCGCGAACCACACAGGTGTTAAGAAAGTGGTTAGCCCAGTTAGCTCTGATTAAGACGCTCATAGGCCTCGTGTTCTCGTCTAAGTCGTCTTGAAGACTAAAATACACTTCAAATAGTCTATAATACAATAGTCTATAATATAATACAGTCAAGTGGACTACTGCAGATAAAATTTCTCTTAGAGGCTATTCAAACGCCATAAATACATTTAAGTCATGTAAATGTCGGCGTAGGCAGAGCTCACGGACCCCCATACTATGGGAGTAGGTATGTGTATGTAAACTAATCCAAAACTATGAAATTAAAACCTATCCTTCAGCTAAATGCAAGATTCATGATGATAGAGAAAAGGCTTAACTCTACCTACGGCGTATGCCGTTCCCATGGGAGTCTCGGGGTTAAATATTCACTTTTCTCCCCACCAATTTTCGTAAAAATTTCGCGTGAAAGTGTAAAAACAAACTTTATTAATTTAAATATTTTTTTTAAGGAAACGCGCACTGACATGATATTAAATGTTTTTGTACTCCATTCAGCTCGCGACCACGACACATGTAACTGTGTCGGAACGTCGGCCAAACAACGAAGGTAAGCTGAATGCTTATCTTTGGTTAATCTTCGCGCTATAATACCCGTTTTAAACATTTATTAATTTTAGCAAGATTCAGTTCATTCATTACAGTCCGAAAATCACGATCAACGGCAACATTTTAGCGGTTCAAAATTTTCTATACAACGGGGGAAGCGCTTACTTGTTGGATCCGAGCATTTTTAGTGCAAGCAATGTGGAATATCGCTCCTTCGGGCTAATGCAGCTCGCGACACACTGAGCTATACTTCCTACCACATCCCAGGACTTCGTCACTCTAGGGAAACTATGAACGACTAGCTCAATATTCACTGGTTATGGTAATAAGTAGTTGAATTTCGCGGTCATATATTTTTGGTTCTTTAGACTTTGCAGACTTTAAAGTTTAAACTAAAATATTTACTGGTGTAATGGAAAATTTACGGAAAACACGTGCTTGTATATCTTACACGGGGCTTAATATGGTTACTTGGGCTCTTTTGAGAGATTTCATAATGAAGTAAATGTGCGGAATAATAGCTCTTACGAACTACTATGTAATATATTTTTTTAATGAAACGCGTACAGATATTATAACTCAATATTGTTCACCGGGTGTATAGGTCACTCCTGAGCACGACGCATGCAACTGCGTCGAAACGTCGAGTAATATAACAAAGGTAAGCTCGAGCTTGTCTTTGATTATATTCGCGCCTATATATCCGGTGAACAATATTGAGTTACTACTATGTAATATAAACGATCGTAAAATGCAAGAAAATTTAATTGAAAACATGCATAACTGTGACTCATGTAGAGAATCTTTAAGGGTGAAATTTCTGTGAAAATAGCTTTCAATGAACTTCGCTCGTGTTTTACGAACCTCGGTAATTATGTAACTTTGTAAAATACTCTAATGACAACTAAAACGGACTAGTAGTTTTTACAATAGGACAACCAGGAGAACGGCAAAACGTCACCCGTTTTCACACCACACCGGATTTACTATTTACGCGAACCAAACGGTTTGCGTCTACTTTCATAGTGCGAACCGCCAGGATGTGGAATGACTTGTCGGAGTCTGTGTTTCCTGCGCATTACAGTCTGAAGGTTTTCAAGTCGCAGGTGAATAGATACCTAATGAACAAGTGTGCTCCATTGTAGACCACATTACTGCTTAACATCAGGCAGGATGGTGGTCAAACGCTTGTTCATAGTGATAAAAAAATGCCATTCTCACAGATCTTGTACTCTTTTGTTTTTGTTTTGTCTTACTACTTATGTTTAATTTTATTACTTTTTGTTATTTCCATTCATCATTTTTTTTCTTGTTTAGTGTGTTCTTAAGTTAGCAAATAAATACATATACATACAAATAATATAATAACATTGTTCATAGTGATAAAAAAGTAGTGTGTGTCGTCGACATGTCTCTAGGAGAAAATATCACAGGTTCGATGCTATTTAGTTTGGGGATTAGATGATTGTGTGAGGGACTGTAAAAATGCCCTCCGAGTGCCCAGGACATGCCCTGCCCCCTAGCAAAGCGCTCCAAGAAAGACATGACAAGACATACCAGGCACTGCTATTGGTTGAAACAAGCCGAGTCGCACGATGTGTGACATAGCAGCCAATCACAGCGCGTATTTGTTCTATGTCGCGTCTTTCTTGACGCGCTTGCTAGGGCTGCTGCTGCAGCCTGAAGGTCATCGGCGGGGTTTTAGGCAGTAGAGTGTCCAACACTACCCTGAAGCCATAGCGGAATAGGTGAGAGTCTGTCAACTATGGCGTTTAGGGGCAGATTCAGGTTTGCGGTGTCCAAGTGCTGGAATGACATACCTCCTCCTTTTCGCAAGGCCGGAAGTCGTATCACCTTTAAGCGCAAGCTTAAAGGTTTCCTTCTGGAACGGCAGAAGAATTATTCCTCATCCCAATCCATCACTTTGTTAGCAACTACCTGTACATTGACTTCATAGATTTCAGTGGTCGTGACATCTATGCTATTAGTGTACTATATGTACGTATTTATACTGTGTCTGATGCTGGCACTGCTGGACTCCTCGTACGTCACACCCCGGACACTGGTTGAAAATCAGCGTCGAGGCGTAAGCCGGCAACATGCTGAGCAAGCTGCCCTTTCATCGCCGCAATCATTTGGTTTTTTAAATGGTGTATAATGTCTTTATTATTATTTTTCATTTTGTTGCTTTTAATTTGCCGTGTGCGGCGTGAATAAATATTTTTTCTTTATTCTTTCTTTCTTTCTATGAGCAGATGGGCGTGTACAGTAGTAACCCTCCAGCGAGGGTAACTTCTTCTTAAGCTGGACAATTTGTTCCTTATGCTTATGACAGGCCCAATAATTGCTTGTCTTTTAAGACATCTTACATGGGCCGGGTTGGTAAATCAAACAAAAATCTTTAAACTAATAATAATCTAATATATAAAATTGCCATGCCACAATGTTAGTTACCGTATTCCTCCGAAACGGCTTTACAAAATTTTACATGCGTATTCAGTAGATCTAAGAATGGGCTACTATCTATTTTTTATGCATCTACCAGTTGTATTTCTCCCAATACCCGGGGTATTGTGCAAAACAAAAGTTGCCGGAACTGCTAGTAATTTATATAATAACTTGTGGAATCGACAGACGCTGTCCTATCTTAACTATTAATATGAATATAACATTAGTATAACCTCCAGAGTGGCCTGTGCCCATCTGTGGATGTCACGAAATAAATATAAACTATTCTATCTCTCAAATTGGACGAAATTACGTATAAATGCCATTTTTTTGTGAATGTAGCCTTGGTGAAGAGTTCATTGGGAACAAATATCATGACACTGGATTTTAATATAGTGTTACGCCCCGGGGTCGAGACACGGCGACTAGAATACCGTAGAGGTGCGTCGAACATTCGAGAGGCCTAAAGAACATTCCAGTATCCAAGTCGACGCATAGAAACCACTATACAGTGCCTATATGCGTCAGAATTTCTACTACATTCTCTCTCGGATCGAAGGATCTCGAAAGATCGAGAAAAGTGTGGTATATTTCGGAAGCCACAAGTACACAAGTACTTACCTTATCTCACCACAAGTAGGTATAAACCTACTTACCTACTGTTGGAGTAGGTATAAACACGCGAGCCGGCCGACGCGACGGTTAGGTATTTAATTATTATTATTAGAATTCGACTCGAGAAAGTACCTGAACCTACTCGAATGTTCTGGATTGTGTACCGTTGGTATATAAAGAGCGACGATCGAGTCGGCGAGACAGTTTCAACTAAACAGCGATATAGTGAACATCAAGAGAGAAAACTAAAGAGTGATAACAAGTGATTGTGTGATTGTAAAAGTGTTTATTAGCGGTTTTAGTTTAACGATTGTAATTAGTTTGTGTAATTACAGTGCCGAAATAAAGTGTTGTTCTTGATTTTCGTAATAGTGCAATTTTTCTATCGGTACCCACCCCCTACGTACGTAACAATAGGTATTAAGATATTGTCAATCTGAAAGCAGGGTAGATAGAGGCACTTACAAAGTAAATGCCCACAGTTCACCAAACGTATTTAACCCAAAGTGACAGGAGGTGCGCTCATCGCCGTTATAGGGTTCACCATGTGATGTGCGGGTTTCATCACGATGTTGTCCTTCACCGTACGAGCGTTGCGTTGCGTACATAGGCTCTGAAAAACAGTCCCATCCGTACACGTCCAGTAGCCGGACTCGTACCCGCAACCTCCCGGTTACTAGTCAAGTATCCGACCAACTGGACCACAGACGCTCTACATTATGAATGTTGAAATTATTCCAGGAATTCAAAATATTAATGTGAAACTTAAATGCCTCACTAGTCTATTTTAACTCAATACTGTTCACCGGGTATATAGGCGCGAATATAATCAAAGACAAGCTCGAGCTCCACTCGTGAGCACGACGCATGCAACTGTGTCGAAACGTCGAGTAAAATAACAAAGGTAAGCTCGAGTTTATCTTTGATTATATTTGCGCCTATATACCCGGTGAACAATATTGGGTTATAATGTCTGTGCTCGTTTCATTAAAAAATGATATAGTCTATTTTAATAATCATAACCTAACATTTTAGTACAAAGCTTTCCATAACATAGGTTAGGTAACTACAAAACACGCTAAAAACACGTTGTCAAAGGTTTAATTTGGTAAATCTAGTTTATGCTTACATTTGCTTTTCACAGTAATTGACATAATATTATGCAAACAGTTGTGATTGAGTTCAACTAATGTACCGTGCACGAAGCGTTACGGGATCGCGGTTTATGTATGCAAAAATACAGTATTTTGAATTTGAATAAATTATGAAACATATCTACTGTAATATGCAGATAGTTTACCTAATAAATTAGACGACCTACCTAAGTATCGTTCGATGTGTGACGTTCGCAAGGTGTTAAGTCAGCACTTTAGGTTTAATAAAACCTATGTGAATTAGTGTAAGAAGGCTTGTTCGACAATATACTATGATCGTGAACACATCTCATCTTTGATTTCCAACACCACCGGCCTACGCCTTGCCTACATACCTACATACAATTCGCAGTATAGTTTGAAGGTCTTCAAGTCGCAGGTGAATAGAACAAGTGTGCTCCATCGTAGACCACATCGCTGCTTAACATCAGGCAGGATGGTGCTCAAACTTCTTATTTGTGTGTGTAATGTGTTTAAACGTTGCATAAATAAGCTCAGAAAAAGAGTCCCACTGATACACGTCCAGTAGCCGGACTTGAACCCGCGACCTCTCGGTTACAAGTCAAGTATCGACCAACTGGACCACAGACGCTCCACATGATTAATAGTGTACTTAGTACCTCACACATGGCGAGTGTACTACTAACCATAGTGTTGCTTTTACCCTCACGGATTTCATGTTTGATACTTTGCTATTTATTTAATCCTTAATCAAAACAGGTTTGGTGTTTTTATGATGGATTTTGTACTCTATTGACGTTTGTCATTCTAACTACCGACTCCATCACATAAACCCGGGTGTTGTTTATCATACCTCTACAATCTAGCTTTTAAGTACAATGTGAAATTATTGTTTAAATAGGTATGTGTCCTATAGTGTTACATACCTTATATTCTTTGATACCTTCTCTGAAATCTTTAGATAATTCCAGTGAAGACATTCAATAAGGTTCAAAATATGTGTTGGTCAAGTGGCATTATACTTGCCTTTGATTGTTTAAGGGTTAAGAACATTTGGTGTAACATGAGTGCAATAAACGAATTGAATTGAATTAATGAAAAATAAATACACTTCACGCCTTTAATCCCAAAGAGGGGTAGGCAGAGGCATTTGCTAAAGCAAATACCCACGGTTCACCAAGCGTATTTAACCCAACGTGACAGGGGTGAGCCCATCGCCGTTATAGGGTTCACACACCTTGTGGTGTGCGGGTTTCATCACGATGCTGTCCTTAACCATACGAGCGTTGCGTTGCGTAAATAAGCTCTGAGAGTTCTATTGATACAGCAGCCGGACTCGAACCCGCGACCTCTCGGTTACAAGTCAAGTATCCGACCAACTGGACCACAGACGATCCACATGATTAATGAAATTTACACAAAAACAAAATACTATTGTAGGTACAGTGTAAGAGAATTCACTCGTCAGAGCTATCCAGCAGTCAGACCCATACCGGGGGTACAAATAAAAAAAAGTAGTCTGGGTACGTGTGTCTAGGACGAAGTTTCACACGTTCAGTCCAGTAGCCGGACTCGAACCCGCGACCTCTCGGTTACAAGTCAAGTATCCGACCAACTGGATCACAGACGCTCCACATGATTAATGAAATTTACACAAAATGCTATTGAAGGTACAGTGTTAGAGAATTCACTCGTCAGAGCTATCCAGCAGTTAGACCCATACCGGGGGTACAAATAAAAAAAAGTAGTCTGGGTACGTGCGTCTAGGACGAAGTTTCACAGGTTCAGTCCAGTAGCCGGACTCGAACCCGCTACCTCTCGGTTACAAGTCAAGTATCCGACCAACTGGATCACAGACGCTCCACATGATTAATGAAATTTACACAAAATGCCATTGAAGGTACAGTGTTAGAGAATTCACTCGTCAGAGCTATCCAGCAGTCAGACCCATGCCGAGGGTACAGACTGGTCAGGTATTGAATTAAATTTGCGCAGCCCCGGGTCGAACTTCTAGCCGTTTCCATTACCGGAGCTCATCAAACGTGCACAAAGTAATGGCCGCTCTAAATATCGTATGACCGTGGGCTATTCCAGAACTTTTCGTCTTCGGATACTTGTGAATTTTATTGGAAGTAATAAAAACTGTACAGAAACTAAATGTGGAACATTTCGAAAGTGAATTTTTTACCAATGTTGGACTTGTTACAGAATAAAAGGTAACTTTTATTGAGTGTTACTCCAAGAATGGCGACAATGGAGAACACTCATTTAGATGGGTAGTTGTACACACATCAAAAGTGTCTAGATCAAGTACATTTTGGAAGATTGCAATCAATATTTTACAAAAACTGAATTCATTCATAATTTATTATGCAGGCATGCGGAATTAGGTAGGAGACTAATCCAGAAGATTAAATAAATTGATATAAATATAAATAAAGATTTTATTTAAATAAATTGGATTTTTTTAGAGCTAAATATGTTCTTGATACCTAGACACTTTTGATGTGTGTATAAAATGCATTAGATAATAAGCTGCCGGTACTGTTCTAAAGCATTTTTGGATCTGATTTGTCCTTCAAAAAAATTTCATGCTAAACTAGTGGACCCGACAGACGTAGTTCTGTTTAACTATTAATCCTTACTAATATTATAAATGCGAAAGTGACTCTGTCTGTCTGTCTGTCTGTTACGCTTTCCCGCTTAAACCTCTCAACCGATTTTAATGAAATTTGGCACAGACAATCTTTAGACCCTGAGATAGAACATAGGCTACTTTTTATTGCAAAATAGGGGTGGTAAGGGGTTGAAAAGGGGGATGGAAGTTTGTATGGGATTTCTTAATTTTAAAAGATAAAACCATGAAACTTTATATTTAAGCACTTGATAAGAAATAATAAAACATTTGTTCTAGCGTTTTTGAAATTTCGAACTGTGAGGGGATGAAATAAGGGTTGAAAGTTTGTATGAAGTTCGTAATTTTTGAAGATAAAAACATTACATTTTGTATTTAAGCACTAAATAAGATACAAAAAGCGTTTGTTTTAGCATTTTTACTTTTTTACCAGTGTGGGGGTGAAATAGGGGTTAAAAGTTTGTATGGGTGTTCGTCATTTTTAAGATAAAACCATGAGACTTGGTACGTAGGTCTCTTAGGATGTGCAGAGTTTTTCTACAAACGGAATTCCGAAATTCGAACGGAACGGAACTGATTCGGAACGGGAACTACGAAACCAAACTTTTTGTATACAAAATCTTAAGCACTGAACCTAGGAACATGATATTTAGAAGTTTTGGGTGTATCAAGTTAAAAAAAAAATTGGGCTTTGAAGTAAAAAATCCTTTTAACGAATACTCTGCATCACCGCCGCTGTCATTGGTCGTCGGTCGTCGTCGCGCACATTCGCCGAAGTGTGGCGGCCGGCAACGGCGCTGTCGTGTGGTGGGGAGCGCACGAATCTACATAACTATGCCTACCCGAACGGGCAGATACGTGAGGGCAGACGACGTTGTCGGACGCATGCGATTAGAGAAATTTGCGCTGCAAAGATTTAGGTACTTTTTTCGATCCAGTAAAATTATTTTATTGTTTCGTATTTTTTTAAGTAGGTAGTATTTTTTTATTTTTTTTTATTAGTTAGGTCCTATAAATTAATTTTGTACATGCTTAATATTTCGGGATCTTTTAGTTCATAGTTAATAGTATTATTAGTTTATAGTTATAGTAGGTAAGATAGTTTTCGTTACTTTAAAAAAACCGATTTGCTTTTATTTCCCTTTTTTAATTAATCTAATAGTTCGTAGTAGGTGTAAAACTAAACTAACCTACTTACCTCCTACTATTTTTATGCATTGGTAGTAAATAAGTACTGGTAATTTAATTTCTTAGTTTCTTTATTTTTCCATTTAAACGTGACTTATACTTACACATCGTCGTGCGAGCGTAAATTTTTACTACATAGGTGGCTATTAGAGGTTTTTATTTGATAACAAATCTCAACCTGTATATCTGTTTTGTTCGATTCATTTTATTTTTGTTTTTTACGATGCCTCGCAAACGAAAGTCCAATTTAGCTAATAGCTCTAGCAGAGCTCGGGCTGCTAAACTTGCTAGATCACTGGAATCCGAAGAGGGTTCACAGATCCGTCGGACTTTAGATGCCGAGCGTCACGCAGCTCAAAGGGCTGTTGAAACTTTTGAGGAAACGCAGACCCGTCATAATTTAGACGCTGATCGTCATGCTGCACAAAGGGCTGCACAGACCTCTCAGCAGACCCAAGCTCGCCAGGTCTTGGATGCAGAGCATCACGCAGCTCAAAGAGATGTTGAGACCTCTCAGCAGACCCAAGCTCGCCAGGTCTTGGATGCAGAGCGTCACGCGGCTCAAAGAGATGTTGAGACCTCTCAGCAGACTCAAGCTCACCAGGTCTTGGATGCAGAGCGTCACGCGGCTCAAAGAGATGTTGAGACCTCTCAGCAGACCCAAGCTCGCCAGTTCTTGGATGCAGAGCGTCACGCGGCTCAAAGAGATGTTGAGACCTCTCAGCAGACCCAAGCTCGCCAGGTCTTGGATGCAGAGCGTAACGCAGCTCAAAGAGCTGTTGAGACCTCTCAGCAGACCCAAGCTCGCCAGGTCTTGGATGCAGAGCGTCACGCGGCTCAAAGAGCTGCTGAGACCTCTCAGCAGACCCAAGCTCGCCAGGTCTTGGATGCAGAGCGTCACGCGGGGCGGGCTCAAAGGAGATGTTGAACAGTCATCAAGCAGACTCAAGCTGCACCAGGTCCTGGATGCAGAGCGTCACGCGGCTCAAAGAGATGTTGAGACCTCTCAGCAGACCTAAGCTCGCCAGGTCTTGGATGCAGAGCGTCACGCGGCTCAAAGAGATGTTGAGACCTCTCAGCAGACCCAATCTCGCCAGGTCTTGGATGCAGAGCGTCACGCGGCTCAAAGAGATGTTGAGACCTCTCAGCAGACCCAAGCTCGCCTGGTCTTGGATGCAGAGCGTCACGCGGCTCAAAGAGATGTTGAGACCTCTCAGCAGACCCAAGCTCGCCAGGTCTTGGGTGCCGAACGTCACGCGGCTCAAAGAGCTGCTGAGACCTCTCAGCAAACCCAAGCTCGCCAGGTCTTGGATGCCGAGCGTCACGCGGCTCAAAGAGCTGCTGAGACCTCTCAGCAAACCCAAACTCGCCAAACCTTAGATGCTGAGCGTCAAGCTTCGTACATAGCCGCAGAGACCTTCGAAGAAACACGTAGACGACGTTTATTTCATTCCGAGCGGGAAGCAGAAACTATATATAAGAGAAAGTCGTGTTAGTTACTACACTTATAACTCAAGAACGGCTGAACTAATGTAGCTTAAAGTTTGTAGAGATGTAGCTTAGAACCGAGGTAAGGAGAAGGTTCTTATGACAGAAAAAAAATAAAGAATTGCGCGGAAACTTAGAAAATTTAGGTATCCCCTCTAAGGCGGAACGAAGTTCGCGGGGGCAGCTAGTATGAATATAAAATAAGTATAACCTCCAGGTTGGGCTGTGTCCAGCAGTGGGTGTCCCTTTTTTTAATTTTCTCTACGTACAAACTCTAGACTTCCACGAATAATTCAAGACCAATATTAACCAAA
>SJJU01043898.1:0-10709 GCA_012932125.1 Conopomorpha cramerella | reverse complement strand
ATCACAGGAGTGAATCAGCCACAGGGTGAATGGATTCACAGGTGTGAATCGGATCACAGGGTAGAATCAGCTCAACAGGGTGAATCGGATCACAGGGGTGAACGGGATCACAGGGTGAATCAGCTCACAGGGTGAATACGGGTTCAACAGGGTGAACGGGATCACTGGTAACGCGATATCACAGGGTAATCGGCTGCACTGGGGTGAATCGGACTCACCTGGGTCTAATCGGCTTCACAGGTTGAATCGGCGCTCACTGGGTGAATCGGCTCACTGGCGTGAATCGGAGCCACAGGAATCGAGCTCACGGCGCGTGAATCGGCTACGGGTGATCGGCTCACTGGGTGAATCGGCTCACAGGTTGAATCGGCTCACTGGGTGAATCGGATCACAGGTTGAATCGGCTCACTGGGTGAATCGGCTCACTGGGTGAATCGGATCACAGGTTGAATCGGCTCACAGGGTGAATCGGCTCACTGGGTGAATCGGATCACAGGGTGAATCGGATCACAGGTTGAATCGGATCACAGGGTGAATCGGCTCACTGGGTGAATCGGCTCACAGGTTGAATCGGCTCACTGGGGGAATCGGATCACAGGGTGAATCGGCTCACTGGGTGAATCCCGCTCACTGGGGTGAATCGGATTCACAGGCTTGAATCGGCTCATGGGTGAATCCGGATCACAGGTTGAATCGGATCACAGGGTGAATCGGATCACTGGGTGAATCGGCTCACTGGGTGAATCGGATCACAGGTTGAATCGGCTCACAGGGTGAATCGGCTCACTGGGTGAATCGGATCACAGGGTGAATCGGATCACAGGTTGAATCGGATCACAGGGTGAATCGGCTCACTGGGTGAATCGGCTCACAGGTTGAATCGGCTCACTGGGTGAATCGGATCACAGGTTGAATCGGAATCGGATCACAGGGTGAATCGGCTCACTGGGTGAATCGGCTCACTGGGTGAATCGGATCACAGGTTGAATCGGATCACAGGTTGAATCGGCTCACTGGGTGAATCGGCTCACTGGGTGAATCGGATCACAGGTTGAATCGGCTCACTGGGTGAATCGGATCACAGGTTGAATCGGCTCACTGGGTGAATCGGATCACAGGGTGAATCGGATCACAGGTTGAATCGGCTCACTGGGTGAATCGGATCACAGGTTGAATCAGCTCACTGGGTGAATCGGATCACAGGGTGAATCGGCTCACTGGGTGAATCGGCTCACTGGGTGAATCGGATCACAGGTTGAATCGGCTCACTGGGTGAATCGGATCACAGGGTGAATCGGCTCACTGGGTGAATCGGCTCACTGGGTGAATCGGCTCACTGAGTGAATCGGATCACAGGTTGAATCGGATCACAGGTTGAATCGGCTCACAGGTTGAATCGGATCACAGGTTGAATCGGATCACAGGTTGAATCGGATCACAGGGTGAATCGGATCACAGGGTGAATCGGATCACAGGGTGAATCGAATCACAGGGTGAATCGGATCACAGGGTGAATCGAATCACAGGGTGAATCGAATCACAGGGTGAATCGAATCACAGGGTGAATCGGATCACAGGATGAATCGTATGCAGAGTGATGTAATACTCCATCAGTATAATTTTTTTTTCTAGCCGTCACATCTATAGATTTTTTATTCTAAATTATTTTCAAAGGTACAACTAATACGTATGAACACAATTTTGACTTTAGGCCACTTTTAATTTTTTATTTTATCCCATGACGGTGTGCCCACATAATTTAAGAAGGATAGGTTAGAATTCAGACAAAAAAAAATCATGCAGTTAAGGGTTAAGGCAAGCACACTCGAAACTCTTACTTAAGTGAGGGAAATAAAAGTCGACAAAAATTACCTTTACATTGTTTTTAATGAAGTAAATTACAAGCAATGAAAATTATTAACAGTCTATTAGGAAAAAAATGTCCGTAAAGCCGGTATACGGACGATAGTTTGACGTGACAACGTCAAACATTGCAGTAGTAGTAGTACACTCGCTTGCGGAACGGGACAATGACGTCATCTTTTTCGTGCATGCAGCCAATAGTATCGATTTAGTAAACGTAGTCACGTCAAAAATATGTATTTTATTTAATTTTCTACTACGTCTTTCGATGAATCTCCACGTATTATTTATTACGAATATCTGAAATACTTTCATTTTAATACAAAAATAAGTCGTTCTAATTGATTCTGCAAGCAAATTAGAAAGAAAATGGGAGGTTTTCTGACAGGTGGCTCATTACAGTTCTAAGAAATGCCAATAGATGGCACTACCTAGACAGGGTTGTCATTTCATATTTTTATTTTTTGTCGTCAATTCTAAAATGAGTTTCTCCTTGATATCATGTCTGATGAGCGCCATCTGTGAGATGTTTTGGAACTACTTTTGACATATTTGAAGTTATCAGAAAACCTCTCATTAACAATTACAGTAAACAATGCAACTACCGAGAGTGTCATATTATTTTTATTTAGTGTAAATACTTTTTATAATACGACACTGGCCACCTGTAAAATGTTGCATAAAAAAGTTACTCTAAGTTTTTTTTTTGTGGCTCTGCAGGGCTCTGTTGTGCCCAGTATCACTGCGACCATCGCTGATCTATTGTGATCGCCACCTTGTTACTCTAAGTAGTTAAATGTCACTTTTGGAACGGAGCTTGATCTTTATTTTACAGTGAGAGTGTAGCAGACTTTTGCGTCCAGGAGTCACAGTGGCAATTAGAGGGTAGGATTATTACCTACCTTACTTTTAAAACTAGAGAGTGTATGCTAAGGACAATAAATAGACTGTAAATATTGTGGTACATATCAAAATAGAGCTTAAGCTTGGTGAAGAGTTTATGCCAAGAAAGTGCTCTAACAGTTTCGATGTTACTCCTGTGTCAATAAAACATCTGCTATAAGCCTAAAAAAAATTATAAAATATAAATCTAAAAATATTTTACCATATAAATGTAAACATCGGCCCTTAGCTAACAACTTCCCTCATGTCGACAATTGGCGGTTATTACATTTTAATGCCGTTGGATGAATTAGAAATTAGATTTCTTTTTAGAGCTAAAAATGTTCTTGATCCCTACACACTTTTGAAGTGTGTATATGTGGTGCTACAAATTAAAAAAAAAATACACTTCACGCCTTTTAATCCCAAAGAGGGGTAGGCAGAGGCACTTGCTAAAGCAAGTACCCACGGTTCACCAAGCGTATTTAACCCAACGTGACAGGGGGTGAGCCCATCGCCGTACATCGTGCTACAAATTATATTGCATTTTACATAAGTATAAAATATGCGAAAGTAGATGAAACGCTATTAAATCAGTATTGAGATTTTCGGATCCTATTAGTTCGATAGAAATACAGAAATCTTACTACTAGGATATACCCTCATACCAATGTTGAAATTTTATTCAATGCTGCGAAGTAAGATAAAATAGCTGAAGGAAGTTTTAATAATCTGCAACAAAAGAAAAACATTACTTTACACACGTGTGTGCCTAGCCCTCTGTGAGACACACATCCCGACATACCACTGTCGCTTCATTTACATTCATACATCTTTTCATACATGATCTGGTGCAAGTACGACTTCAAACAGAATATTGAAAAACAACAAACCATCTACACTCGGGAGCAATGAAATCGACTCAGTATTCCATTGGTTGTAATAAAATGAGGTGATTTCATTACTCCCGAGTGTAGTTTGACTTCAGAGCATAATGAAGTTGTCATCATCATCAGCCCATACTTGTCCACTGCTGGACATAGGCCTCTCCAATTGCACGCCATTGTGATCCATTTTCGGCTTCTCGCATCCAGCTTCTGCCAGCCATATTGCGTAGATCATCCAGTCCACCTTGCCTGAGGGCGTCCTACACTCCGTTTGCCGAGACGCGGTCTCCACTCGACAACTCGTTTTGCCCAACGGTCATCGGTTCTACGGCTAATATGACCTCTTATATTATATCGCTGAAGTTGTAGTGCTCAAAAAAGCTCTATGATTGTTTTGCTGCAATGACGACGGACAGGGTGAGAGGATCGTCGAGATCCGACGAGGCAGCCTCACAGACGAAATTCCTCTGGGTCACCCAAGCCTTTCACGCCTGGAAGTCGTGTAATCTAAGCAGTCTTTGGGATATTCGAAGCAGCGCAGCGGCAGCAGACGATTCTTTCCTCAGTCTCCCCAGCAGAGTTTGGAAAACCTGCTGTCCTTTAATGTTTTAGTGATATTTCTTGACCCGACCAGATTCAGCATTTTTTTAGACTTACACTTCACGCCTTTTAATCCAAAAGCGGGCTAGGTAGAGGCAACGGTTCACCAAGCGTTTTTAACCCAACGTGACAGGGGGTGAGCTCATCGCCGTTATAGGGTTCACACACCTTATGGTGTGCGAGTTTCATCACGATGTTGTCCTTCACCGTACGAGCGTTGCGTTGCGTACATAGGCTCTGAAAAGAGTCCACGTTGGTACGCGTCCAGTAGCCGGGTCACAAGTCAAGGATCCGACCAACTGGACCACAGACGCTTTTTTTTACTTGTCTTAATAAAACAACTCTACATTAAGAAGTATTTTGGCTAACCTTGCACTATAATAATTACTCACCACGACCATAGTTTGGAAACCAAAGACGACAATATTGAGTCCTTTAATCTGCAGAGGTCGCTGGAGCATCATCAGCATGAGGGTTATGGAGCGGCGGTTGCTGAGGTTCGCCTTCTCCCACGGGCACTGGTACAGGGCCAGGGACATCTTGTCACCCTGGGCGTACAATCATACTACGTAATTAAGGGTGGCTTATATCCAGCAGTAGATTTAATGATGCGCCTTGTATGTCTTCGTCAAGAAAGAACTACTGGATTTTCATGTATTTTGATGACGAGAATTGGCACTTTTACTTGGATTTTATTTTACTTGGACAAGTAAAATAAAATCAGGCATGGGGAGTTAGGTAGGAGACCAATCCAGAAGATTAGACTTGGATTTTATTTTACTTTTACTAAGTCTTCCGTTATGACCATTGGATTATCCCGAAATTCTTCAACGGAAGACTAAGTGATACATCTAAATGTGTAGAAGTTGTGAAAAGCAACTGAGTATAGAAATACATCCTCACACATCAAAAGTGACTAGGAATCAAGAACATTTTTAGCTCTAAAAAAATCTAATTTATTTAAATCAAATCTAATCTTCTGGATTTGTCTCCTACCTAATTCCCCATGCCTGTATCAATGACTTATCGCCACATTTTGAATAAATTATGAACGAATTCAGTTTTTGTAAAACATATTCTTGATTGCAATCTTCTAAAATGTACTTGATATAATATTATTATAGTGTAAAGCATTTGCGGTGAACTTCTGTTTTGTGGAAAGATTTGTGGAATTAAGTATGAGTATATATCGAAATTTACAAATGATTCTTACTCTTTCAATGACAAATAATATGAAGCTTGTCTATCGGAACAACACATAGGGTATCTTATCTAAAATATCCCACGAGTACTAAGTTGTGTTTGGACAATTTTTTCTTGCGTATTTTATTGCATGAGTTGTATTTATTTGTCGAGAAGTAATATTATGTATATGTTTTTTTTAAACACAATTAACACGAGTTTGACCACCATCCTGCCTGATGTTAAGCAGCGATGTGGTCTACGATGGAGCACACTAATTAATATAATGTGTTATTAATAAACATGCAAGTGACTGAGATAGGTTCAAAACCCTTGATGTAAATAAAAATACTACCGCAGTGCAGATCATCTCGAAGAGAAACGATTGCGACAACAAGTCGAAGACTGTCGATAGCGAAATGACTATGGCCTTCAGTTTTTCCTAAAAAAGAAAATAAAATAAAGTCTTTATTTTTTTAATGTACATTCCCTTTCAGCAGTGGCGTGCACTGGCTTTTACGACAAGGTAGGCAGTAATCCCCAAGGATTGACACCTTGTACAGGTAAGTTGTGTTTACGAAACACAGATCCTTACATATCTACTCACCAACAAAACACAGGACCTTCGGTTAGCCAGTGTCGTGAGTACAACAAAAAAAGATCTAGCAATAACTCTATTGTTAGGTCGGATAGCCAAAATACTAAGGTAGGCAGTGTCTTTTTACCTATATGATGTGCACGCCACTGCCTTTCATACACACTTAGGTATCGTGGTATTCATAAAGTTAAAACAGTGCACTGTTAAGTTTTGAAAAAAATAAATACACTTCGCGCCTTTTAATCCCAAAGCGGGGTAGGCAGAGGCACTTGCTAAAGCAAATGCTCACGGTTCACTAAGCGTATTTAACCCAACGTGACAGGGGGTGAGCCCATCGCCGTTATAGGGTTCACACACCTTGCGTGCATTTCGTTGTGTACATAGGCTCTGAAAAAGAGTCCCATTGGTACACGTCCCGCCGTCAAGGATCCGACCAACTGGACCACATACGCTCCATAACTTAACGGTTATCTTTTGACACTAACATTAAAACTGTATGTCATTAAAACGAAAAGTGACTAAAATATAATAATTACAGTAAACACTACTTTAAAATACACCGATAATTGTAATTTTACACGCATTTTGTTGTTCGTTTTAGTTTATCTAAAATACTTTTTTCACTTTAAAAAAGATATCAATTGTTTATAACACACACACACACACAATTTGAGTATATAATCCTTAAGTAATCAAATCCGCTAATGCTTCGTTGACAACGAATAGTGTAGACATGTCAAAATAATTCTAATACGTCAATAAAAAGTCTACATAAAATAACAGTCATCTACTATATAAAAATAAGTCGGGTTTTCCTCCCTGACGCTATAACTCCAGAACGCACGATCCGATTTCCACGGTTTTGCATTCGTTGGAAAGGTTTCGGGCTCCGTGAGGTTTATAGCAAAGAAAATTCAGGAAAAAATTCAACAGAAAAGCGGGTAAACGAAACGAACCCATCTGGTGGCGAAACGGAGTTCGCCGGGTTTGCTAGTCGTTTATATAACATAAAAGACACACACACACACACAATTTGAATACATAATAATTAAATGATCAATCCCGCTAATGCTTCGTTAACAACGAATAGTGCAGACATGTCAAAATGATTCTAATACGTCAGTAAAAAGTCTACATAAAATAACAGTCATGTCAAATAAAAATGTCTCGCAAGTCACCACCATCGCTGGGCAGAGTGCCTAACACACTCGCCGCATTACCCCGCTGTATTGCCAAACATATAAAATGGCCAAGATAGGAACCAGCTCTCGGATCTCCCGACACTTCCATCAGGCGTGCGCATAACTACTTATACAAGCTAAGAAAGATATGAAATTTAGAATGTATATTATACTAGAGATAAAAGCATACTTACCGGAGATGCCAAGACGAACATTAGCATACATCCACATATTAATTGGTAACAATAATTTGCGACTATCGCCGCTCCTCCAAATCTTGAGATCAAGTCTCGAAATCTGAAAGTTACACAAAAACAACATTTTGACCGTTTCTTCTCAGTGATAAACACAAATACAAAGGGCCTTACTAATAATGGCGGAATTGCTATTTAGAAGATACACAAAGCTCAACTTAACTTGTCAGTTGTATGTCAAATACGGAATAACCAGATCAAGTAAACCTGTAATAACAGTTGTGTAAGTAAAAAGGCGTTTATTGGTAAGGGGGAAAGTGACTAGTCGTTTTTTGCAATGGTAAGGTTGTGAGTTTGAAACTTGGCTTCTAACCCCCTTACCAATAAACGCGTTATCACTTATACAACGGTTATTGCAGGTCTACTTGAACTGGTTATTTCGTATTTGGCATACAACTGACAAGTTAAGTTGAGCTTTGTGTATCTTCGAAATAGCAAATCCGCCATTATTAGTAAGGCTCTAAGATTACAAATTGTTTTTGAGCCTATATGTCACCAAAAGTATTCATACACTTGCCTTAATATAGTACAGTGGTGTTCAACAATATCGCTGAGTTTATCCTTCATAGCTTTATTTCCGTCGTCGTCGTAGACCATCACCGAATTGTCTGTATCATCAGAGAGCCTCTCCAACTTGTGAATGATCAAGAAGATGTGCCCAATCATATGGAACACCATAACAGAGAGCACTGTCGGTATGGACAAAACACTAAAACCGCTGAGGAACACGTAGAACATGTCGTAACAGTAGTGATAGACTGACGTCTCATGCAATTCGACACCAGGGATCTTCCATCCCACAACTTTGATAGGTTTTGTATCGTTCAATGCAGTGCCCGAATAGAACCCTTTACTATAGTTCAGTATGGAGCATGAAGCTATCATTGTTAACGGCATAGAGAAGCAAACGAAAAATTGCCAGCCGGTGATCAATCTCGTCAACTTTTCCACGATGTTGAATATCTGAGGACAAATTTGCAATGTCAATGGGCAATTTTCAAGACCCCTGTTTCTCTTAGATATGACAGATGGCGCTAGTTGTATTAGAGGGACAAATGTCAACGAAATTACTAACTTCAAGCAGTCCATATTGAAGGCCACATGACATCTACATGATACAAAAGTGTTTGAAGTCTAAAAAACTCACCCAAATAATAAAAAAACGCACTAAAATATAACTGACAGAAGTCCCCCTGGATATCTACTAGCGACATCTAGATAAGAAACTTTTGGAGTTTGAAAATTCCCCATTGATTAGGTGCGTTATTACACAGAGTTAAAATAAAAATATCAGCGAAACTCAACCTAGACAATTAGTCAGTTATCAACAAACATTATTCCCCAAGGAAGAACGAAAGTCTGTATGTCCGAAACGCAAAATAAATAACCTATCAATCATAGTGTCTGTGGTCCAGTTGGTCGGATCGGTCCCGGGTTCGAGTCCGGCTACTGGACGTGTACCAATGAGACTTCTTCAGAGCCTATGTACGCAACGCAACGCTCGTACGGTGAAGGACAACGTCGTGATGAAACCCGCACACCACAAGGTGTGTGAACCCTATAACGGCGATGGGCTCACCCCCTGTCACGTTGGGTTAAATACGCTTGGTGAACCGTGGGTATTTACTTTAGCAAGTGCCCCTGCCTGCCCCTCTTTGGGTTTAAAGGCGTGAAGTGTATTTTTTTTTCTATCAATCATTATCCTGTCACATAACGTCCGCTGTTGGATAAGGTACCATTGCTCAATCATTGGAGGAGGCCCAAGGATTACCGTCTTTTGGAAGAAAATGCCAATAATCGCCACGCTTGGCAGGCGGGTTGGCGATCGCAGTAGTGTTGTGGTATAACTCACAGAGAGCACTGATGTCCGTTCTCTGGAGAGCTCCCTCGGTCGCCTCTTACGACCCCCATGACGGGAACAGTTGGGCTGGGATGGTGACACATGCATTCTATTCGCCGTCACTACACGGCATCCATCAATCATCATCAATTTTCGTTTTTTATTATATCAGATACTAGTACACGCCCCGCGATTTCATTCGCGTAATTTCAGTTCTTCATACTAACTATATAGCGATGCGACCAACAGGATCGGGGTAAAAAGTATCCTATGTCCGTCTCCCGGTTCTAAGCTACCTCCCCACCAATTTTAAACCAAATCGGTTCAGCCGTTCTTGAGTTATAAATGGAGTAACTAACACGCCTTTCTTTTATTATATATTGTTGGAAGACAATTCAGTTGCGATAGGCGTGGCTAGTGATCACGTGACTGCTACGTCATCGAACGAGTCATGACCGGTGGCGGGGGTAGCAGCGCTCCACAGGCATCGCCTGCGCAGCGCGCTCCGGCAGTCGGCTCGGGACCATCGCGCGGAGTAGACATGTTGCATAGGGTTTCCATCTTTATTTCTTTGTATTTTTTTTGTGGTGACGGTGAATAGAATACATGTGTCACCACCCCAGCCCAACTTTTCCCGCCATGGGGGTCGTAAGAGGCGACCGAGGGAGCTCTCTAGAGAACGGGCAGCAGCGCTCTCTGTGAGTTAAACCACAACACCACTGCGATCCCAACCCGCCTGCCAAGCGTGCCGATTACTGGCATTTCACCCCAAATGACGGATCTCATTGGGGGAGGCCCTTGTCCAGCAGTGGACGTTATGTGGCTGATGATGATGAAGATGATTTTTATTTTCGAATTATAAGTTCATTCTTTTGTACACTGTTTTTTTATCAATATCGCAAGCTTGTCGCTAAAAATATAGATTGTAAGGATCACCTCTTGGGATTTGGGACCCGTGGAAATGCATTATGTTTACCCGGTACCTGTGTATGACGGTCATCAACGTCCTTTATGTAATACAAGTGGTAAATTTCAGCGAAAGCTCTAAAATCCTTTCCGTACGAGGGCATCAGAGTTTTCATTATTCTCGTCTGCAATAGAAGGTAATGCAAAGTGAAACCAATAGCCTTCGGCTTAAAAGAGTATTTCCGACTCATACGTACCAGTTTATACGTACCAGATGAATCGTGGCCAACGTACCGGCTATAAAACTTTCCGACACATCGATAACATCAATTGTTTTGGACTGGTTATAGTAATTCAGCAAAGACGTCAAGTAGGATATTGCAAAGGCCGCGTTAAAACACTGGATTAAATATGTCACTAGTTTTTTCTTCTCGCCGAAAGCTGCACTCGGCCACGAGCCGGTGAAGTTTAACAATGTTTGTATAGTTCTCATTGTTGCAATGTCTAATATCGGCA
>SJJU01043867.1:0-12563 GCA_012932125.1 Conopomorpha cramerella | reverse complement strand
TCCCAAAGAGGGGTAGGCAGAGGCACTTGCTAAAGCAAATACCCACGGTTCACCAAGCGTATTTAACCCAACGTGACAGGGGGTGAGCCCATCGCCGTTATAGGGTTCATACACCTTGTGTGTACGGGTTTCATTACGATGTTGTCCTTCACCGTACGAGCGTTACGTTGTGTACATAGGCTTTGAAAAAGAACTGAATCGTAACTGAATCAAATTTAAATGGGTCATAACCTCCTGGGGTAACTACAGCATGAAATTATCATCATCATCAGTCCATATTTGTCCACTGCTCAGCTGGACATAGGCCTCTCCAATTGCACGCCACTGTGATCTGTTTTCGGCTTCTCACATCCAGAATCTGCGTATATCACCAGTCCACCTTGCCTGAGGGCGTCCTACACTGCGTTTGCCGAGACGCGGTCTCCACTCGAGAACTCATTTGCCCCAACGGTCATCGGACAATTGCTATCAGAGTCAGATAAAGCATACAATTTACCTTAATGCTTGATTCACGTTTAAGATTCTTAGATGTGCAGTTTCTAAGTAGTTATGACAACTCATAGTTTGATCTAGACTTTGTTTCTTCCCGGTTCTTCTAAAGAAATTTAAATGGGCCGGTGACATTTAAGGAGGTACTTTTGATTTTTATCTACGTCAAAAATGCGGAGGTCTGTATTTTTTATGTTTGTCTTCTATATTTTTTTTAAAATTTCGACTGTACGAACCGATGTTGAAGATTCTTTTTTAATTGAAAGCATGGTATCATTTAAATTCCGTCCAATACTATTATAGACATGAGAATACCATAAAAGTCAACATTCTGCTGGTTGAAATCGGTTACTTTTTCCTTGAAGTTATTTGGTTACGATTTCGACGGAAACACAAAACAGTACACCCAAAAAAACACTCCAATAGGTGAACTACTTTACCCGTAAACAAACCGACACAAAATAACTCTCACGAAGTATTCTGAGTGCGATTTACTACGTCCATAGATTTCGAAGTTATTCACTTTTACGCGGTCCGGCGCGGCCGCCGCATTCACTTCCAAATCAAACTCCATAAATTAATAGCGGCGCATCGTTTACCACAATTTAGTTGGTGAAATACAGTCACGTACCGAGTCTTCATTTGCCGAGGTACGTATCAAGATCTCGGCGACATATTTACTGTGTTGTTTATCAAGTAGTCCATCACGGTACTCGGGCGTTGATTACGTTGTTGTGCGACTGTTCGTCATGGCTTTGGCTTAAACTTTAAGTTTAAGTGCGAGACTACGGCTTTAAATTTAGGGGTTAAATTTAGTTGCTAAGCAATGTATTTCGTTCTTAATCATGCGTATTTGCGGGGTTATTTCAGAAATCCAGTGGTGATTCATAGAACTATCTTGCTGAAATCCCCACTCGGCCTATTATTGTCAAAAAGGTAATGTAGCGATTCTCTCTTTTCTTTTTCGCATCTGACCAAATGATTATGAGCTTTATTAACATCACAAACGTATCAATTTCCGTTACACAACATAAATTGCGCTTAAATCTAAATTGACCCTGAGCCCCGTACTACGAAAACTCCGCAAGCAAAAATGAGTTCTCAAGCAACACTTGTCTTCCTTTAATCACATAAGTGTAAAAGAGCCAAACTACAAACATATAAGTACAGTGGGGTTAAAAAATCGTTTCGTGTCGATCCATTCGTTTTCGGCAACGTCCACCAATCACAGCTCGCGGTGCTGTGCCGTGATTGGTCTGACGTCATTAAAAGAATAAATCGAAGCGGAACGAGTGATCGTTTTCTTACTCTTTTAAGTTTCTAACCACACAGAATATTGTGTAGTTAATAGAGTACACAGAGTTCTTTTTTTTAAACATTGTGTTTATTCTTGATATTTCTGTGTAATACTATGAATACTCGCAATTCTCTTACCCCACAAAATAATACCAATCGCTTAACCAAGCGTTCGCGTATGAGTAAAATGCACTTTGCTATTCTTAAATCAGTCGATTTTTTGCACACAGTGAACAAACGTTTGACCACCACGATGAAGCACACTTGTTCATTAGGTACCTATTCACCCGCGACTTGAAGACCTTCAGACTGTACTGCGCAGGAAACACAGACTCCAGCTCCCAGCGGTATAATCGTAGAGAGCGTCTCCACAAGTCCTAATGGAGAGAACACCGTAGTAGGGTAGGCGTGGGCGAGTTGGCCACGTCCCGGGAGATTAACAAGTATTTATTGGCCAATAAAACGGTTTGACGACGACGCCTTTTTACTTAAGCTCCGAGATGGAGAACTAAATCACCTGTCCTCACACTACGTGGGCAGAACGCATTACAGATATTGTCGTTTCAAGTATTGATTTTTGTTTTTTTAATAGAGAATTCGGTTGTCGTTAGAAAAACCATTAGAGACGCACGGTCCGCCGAGAAAATGGATTTGATGACCCTGTTGAGTCACTAAAACATTAATAAGGTGTAAAGCAGTGGCGTGCACACCATATAGGCAAAAAGACACTGCCTATCTTAGCATGTTGGCTACCCGACCAATAATAATAAGAGTTATTGCTAGATATTTTTTGTTGTACTCACGACATAGGCTAACGGTCCTGTGTTTTGTGGGTGAGTTGATAGGTTACCTATGTTTCGTAAAGACAAGTTATTTATACATAGGTGTCAATCCTTGGGGATTACTGCCTAACTTGTCATAAAAGCCAGTGCACGCCACTGGTATAAAGGTTGTTATATAAAGTTGTAACGAAAATAAATCTAACTGACATTCAACTAGTTTCTTACATAACTCGGTATACCAGGTTCTTGGAGGGCCTACAACATCACTGGGATCGCCAACCCGTCTGCCAAGCATGGCTATTACTGGTATTTTCCCCCAATTGGTCATGGAAATCATCGGGGCAGTATCTCGCACGGACTAATGATATGCGCAAGATGGCTGCAGAAGCTGGATGCGAGAAGCCGAAAACAGACCACAGTGGCGTGCAATTGGAGAGGACTATGTCGGGCAGTGGACAAGTATGGACTGATGATGATGATATAAAATTAAAGAAAACCGCATTGAAATCTTTTGCGTAGTTTTAAAGATCTAAGCGTACATAGGGACAAACAGCGGGAGGCGACTTTATTTTATATTATGTATTGATCAAGTCGACATGTAAAGGAAGAAAATAAAATAAACATAAACCAAGTTACATCATTACTATTTAATTCGAATACAAAATACATTCGTAAACATTTCAAATTAGTTTCGAATTGATTTCCAATTTGGAACTTAAAAAAAGCAACGGCCCCCGACTGCGCGCGAGAGCTTTAAAGTTGGTGAACTTAAAGCTCTTTTGTGTGATACAATTTCTTTTCGTAGATAATGTGAAACTAAATTAAAGTTAAAATATGGAAATTAAGTTTTATTTAACTGTTGATTTTCTACACGTAAGTAGGAATAAATAATAATAATAAATAAATATTTTACAACAACACACACATTGCCTTCATCCCATGTTAAGCACTTGTGTTATGGATATATATTATTTTTGTTTTTCTTTTAAATACATACTTAAATAAAACACCCAGACACATCCAACAAGTACTTAAAAGCTCATCACCTAAATACCTGTCAGTGGTGGGAATCGAACCCAACGACCCTACGGAGCAGAGGCAGACATGCTGACCACTACACCAACGGGCCCGTCAAAAGGAATGTAAAGAAATATTGTTATTTATCTAGTTTTAATGTGAGAGGAGTGGGAAGAGCTTTGGGGGGAGGCCTTTGCCCAGCAGTGGAAAACTAAATCAGGCCTATGCGTAAAAAAAAAAATCTAGTTTAATCAATTTTCAATGAATGCTGTTCTCAGAAAACATTCTCAATAAACGAAACATTATCTAAAATTACTTTTCCGAGTAGAAGTGTTTGTTGTTGTTTTTGTAGATTCAAGGACATTCCGGCTGATATACATCCGTAGGTATTAAAAAAAATAAATACACTTCACGCCTTTAATCCCAAAGCGGGGTAGGCAAAGGCACTTGCTAAAGCAAATGCCCACGATTCACCAAGCATATTTAACCCAACGTGACAGGGGGTGAGCCCATCGCCGTTATAGGGTTCACACGCCTTGTGCTGTGTGGGTTTCATCACGATGTTGTCCTTTACCGTACGAGCGTTGCGTTGTGTACATAGGCTCTCTCATAGTCGGACTATTAAAAATTATAATTAATTTCTTTCTTTTAAAGCTTCTATTGCACAAATTTACAATTGACGGACTGATTGCTTAAACTTTTTCTACCAATCAATCCAAGTTGTGTGCTGCAAAAGCTTTGTGTAAAGTTGCGATAATAAATCTTGACATCAGAAGCATAAGGTGGGATGTGTCATATTGTTACAATGACCGGTATCCGACCTTATTCTTCTGACTTCGAGAAATACTAAAACTGTAATTTATATAAAATTATTCGAATGGTGATGATAACGAATTCTGTACTCTGTCCCGCTCGAAACGGTGCAATATGATAGAGATAGAAATATGTTATATAACGTTCTTTTGTCCAAGTTGCTGCAAATACGATTTGAATAATAATATACATAATTATAAGAAAAAAATACGAATATCAACCCATATCAACCCAAACCGTCCCCAATGCAGGTGCACCAGGATAAATATTGTAAAAAATATTCCTGTTCTGTGACATTTTTTTTTCTAACGACCTACCGCATAGATAAACTAATAATGTCAAAAAGCACAGTACAATTGGACTAAAAAGCGGCCCACGCAAATGCCGACCCTAAAATACTTGCGATAGGGAAACAGGACAGTTTCGGTTTGAGGGAAGATGTTATCACACCCCAAAAAGTTGCCCGTATCAATATTTCATGCATTTAGGGCACGTAGAGTAATTAAGACTTTTTAAAAAGTGATTGATATATTACTGTTTTCAAATATTAGTATTAGGACCTGGACGACCGAGCTTCGCTCGATTATTATTTTTTTTTTGTAAACCTAGTTTTTTGGAATTTTATACAGTGTGTAAAAAGTGTACGATTATTTTCCTTCGATTTTTTCATAACCCCATCTCTAGTTACTTCAAAACAAAAACGTCCCCCGCACCATCCTACGTATAGCATAGTATTACTACTCGGCAATAGATGTCAGTAAGAGTCGTATTAACAATTTGAGCAATTTTCATGCCCGAAAACACGGTTGGAAAGATGTTTTCTAAGAATTAAACCTAGCTAGATCGATTTATCGCCCCCAAATCCCTCTACATACCAAATTTCATGAAATTCGGTGCAGCCGTTTCCGAGATTCCAATTATATATATATATATACAAGAATTGCTCGTTTAAAGATAAAGATATATTTCACGGATAGGACAGAATTTTTATGAACGATCACAATTTTCCAAAAAAAAAACTGGTTTTTTTTCATTTGAACACTTACCGCATTTCGGAATTCGTCCCTTGATATGGCGTGTGAAAAATTTTATACAGTTCTATAGGTACTTTGTTCGTCTTAAAAAATGCTATTCTCGTAAGTTACACATCACACTTTTTACGTCTACCCTCATTGTCATCGCGGGCGTCTTTTAACACCTACCATTCAATGTACATTAACACAACCATTTCCGTGTTGAAATGCCTATAAGGAGTTTTGAGTAATTTCTCAAAGATGCGCTTTATGAGCCGCATTATAATGTATGTATGTACGTGGCGGCTATTGCGTGTGAAAACTTCACGCCTTTAATCCCAAAGAGGGGTAGGCAGAGGCACTTCCTAAAGCAAATACCCACGGTTCACCAAGCGTATTTAACCCAACGTGACAGGGGGTGAGCCCATCGCCGTTATAGGATTCACACACCTTGTGGCGTGCGGGTTTCATCACGATGTTGTCCTTCACCGTACGAGCGTTGCGTTGCGTACATAGGGCTCTGAAAAAGAGTCCCATTGGTACACGTCCAGTAGCCGGACTCGAAACCGGGACCTCCCGGTTACAAGTCAAGGGTCCGACCAACTGGACCACAGACGCTCAACGTGTATTGCGTGTGAAAGAAACATATACTGCTGTGTATCTACCGAGTAGCACTTCCAGCGGACATAAAACAACCACATGGCACCCAAATTTGGATCGTCTTCAGCCGGAGTGTCGTGTTTACGAGGTACGTTTTATTACTATTTTAAAAGCAGCAAAGCGGTACGGCTTTTGAATAGCCATCTCCGTAAATGCAATCCTCACCTGTTTTTTTTTAAATGCGCGGGAATCGACACTTAATGTTCTTCGGTAAGTATTTACGGGGTGTCGTAAAATAAACATTGGGCACAAATGATTAAAAAAGTTCGTCAAAAGTTTCTCGAATAGCTATTAGAAATCTGCTGCGTAACCATTATGAAATGTTTCAAAAGATAAAGTTTAATTTTGTCTTACTCAAACTCAAAACGTACTAAGACATTAAAACATAATGAGTGTTGTTTTAATAATATGTTATTCGTAAAGCAAGTAGGTAGTATATATATATGTATTCTGCATACACCTCTCGGGTTTACGCGCAGCAGCTGTCGTCTGTTTACGCGAACCGCAAAACATAAAACAGTGTTTTTCAGTGTTATAAATTCAGTCGGTTCGCTTAAATAACTTGCAATGGCCGTGTCAGTATGTGTTTTATCTACTAAACTCCTCTGAAACGGTTGGACGGATTTTGTGCGCATATCTGATAAATGAAACCTATTCTATTTTTTAGCCTTAACCCATAATCAAACAAAGGCTAGTACATTGCCACTTGACCAACACATACTTTGAACCTTATTGAATGTCTTCACTGGAATTATCTGTAGATTTCAGAGAAGTTATCACAGAATAATGACATGAGGTATGTAACACTACAGGACACGTACCTATTTAAACAGTAAACAATAATTTCACATTGTACTTAAAAGCTAGATTTTATGATAAACATCGCCCGGGTTTATGTGATGGAGTCGGTACATAGAATAACACACGTCAATAGAGTCCAAAATCCATCAGAAAAACTCCAAATCTTGTCTGATTAAGGGTTAAATTGTCTCTTTTCCATGTTTATCGCTGATGGAATATGCTAGGACACCGTTTGCATTGTCAGCTACTTCGATGCTAGTTTTATTCTTCTAGCATGTATCCCCGTTGCACTGTCTGCTTTACCAAGGTTCTGCTATCCTGTTCTTTTTTCTCTACTTTGCACTGTCCTCAGCGTTCCTGAGCACATGTCATCATCATCATCAGCCACATAACGTCCACTGCTGGACAAGGGCCTCCCCCAATGAGATCCGTCATTTGGGGTGAAATGCCAGTAATCGCCACGCTTAGGCAGGCGGGTTGGCGATCGCAGTGGTGTTGTGGTTTAACTCACAGAGAGCGCTGCTGCCCGTTCTCTGGAGAGCTCCCTCGGTCGCCTCTTACGACCCCCATGACGGGAAAAGTTGGGCTGGGGTGGTGACACATGTATTCTATTCGCCGTCACCACACGGCTACATGCAATTCTAGATAAAGCTCGATGAAGGTAAATAAATAGACTAACAAAAAGTTACAGCAGCGCAGGGTAAGACCGCGAAGTAATTAATACCACGTAAGGCAAGGCAATTAATTAGGGCTGGTTCGGTTCCCATGTAATGCACGTTAGATCACAAAATTATAGAGTAGAAGTGTAGAGTTCGTCGAAGGTACTAATTATATCAATGCGTACATAGATTAATATTGATTCAAAGACTACTCTAGAATGTCCACATAGGGTTGTATTAATAACATGTTTGCTGTTGTACCTCTCTAAAATTAATTCTCTTTGACATTTAAGCTCAAAATAGAGTGGTTTTGTGGCTACTTACAGAGTGCTTCAATAGTTTCCTCTAACCCCATATTTCCGTACACTTTTGTTATTCGGAAGCCAAACAAAAAGCCATTGTTGTTTGATGTTCTTTCTATTTGATTTTGTTTTACTGCCAAGTGACAAATAGTGCTTCTATGAACGTTAGATAGGTATATTTCCAACCGTCTGACAGCCGCTAATGCAAGTTCCTTGTCACGTTGATTGCCGCTAAATAGTTGTTTGGCGGTTCGATTTATAAATGGAAATTAAGATACACGGTACGTTTCAAGCTTAAACGGAAGCAGCTTCCGTTTAGAACTTTCTGTTAATGCATGTTATGTTGTGACAGCGTACAAAGTGCTGTTTAATTATTCGAGTATATCAGACAAAGTTTTAATAACGTAAAATGTGCTTATTTTAAGTATAACATACGAGTACACTCAGGGCTGTAGCCACTTTTGGGACAGGCAGGAAACATAGAAGGGTAGAACGGGTTAGAACAGACGGCCTCTTTGACAGTATTTTAGGATGTGGTAAAGGATTACATTGTGACAGTGAGTAAAGAAATGGCTGTAGTCACATTTCAGTGTTACGGTAAGTATATCGTAAAAAACATTATGATTTGTGACTATATATCTGCGTTAGTCCTTGTTAACACATGGATTACATACTACCTGGCGTTTTATTTATTAATGTTTTAATGAAACTCGCACAGACATTATAACTCAGTATTGTGTCCACCCCTGACCACGACGCGTGCAACTGCGTCGAAACGTCGAGTAAAATAACAAAGGTAAGCTCGAGCATGTCTTTGATTATATTCGCAGCTATATACCTGGTGAACAATATTGAATTTTATTTATTATTATTAATTTGCTAATTATAAAAAAAACTACCTCATTGTGTAGTGTGTGTGTGTATTCAGGATGCACAGTTTGACTTTGTAAACTTATTCTCTAGGGGATGCTTGCTGGTTCGAATCTTTAACAGGAACTTAAGTCTTAACTTACCAACATCGTGGTCTTAACGTAAAGAAGTTTGTTCAGAGAAAAGTGAGCTATAATAGCTCTAAAAGTTCTGTTACATTCCTCTAGGGATGACGAACGTAGACTCACTGTGTGTGATAATAAAAGGAAATACTGATAAAGTTGGACGTAGTCTTAATTACACATTGAACACAAATATCTACATTTCCAACAAAAGTGACACATTACTGATGAAACGTCAATTTATCACAGTGATTATGGAAAGACACATCGCAAAAATAACGGGGAAAAAAACTCACCATCTTGTCTCACAGTATTCCCAAGCGGTCCACATCCTGCCAGCCAGACCACCAGCATCCATCGCAATACGAGACCAGCACTCCTCAGTTCTGGCTGGTTATGGAAATGTCGTACTGTCGGCTTCAGCCTCACTGAGGCTGGGCGACCCATCGTCGCGTCAATGGCGCATCTACGCTCTCAGCTCTTTGACAGTGCAATCGCATTTGGCGCGCTTTTGCCTGTCAATCGTGAAGCGCCATCTTACTTTCCTGTAAAGAATGAAACGTTATTATCGTGTGAAATAAAAAAGGGTGCAAAGTTTTACAATGAAATAAATTTATAAAAAAATTTTTTTTTTTTTATTAAAAAAACTAGCAAACACGGCGAACTCCGTTTCGCCACCAGATGACTTCGTTTCGTTTTCCCGCTTTTCTGTTGAAATTTTTCTTAAATTTTCTTTGCTATAAACCTTACGGAGCCTGAGACCTTTCCAACGAATGCAAACCCGTGGAAATCGGTTCGTGCGTTCTGGAGTTATAGCGTCAGGGAGGAAAACCCGACTTTATTTTTATACGTTAAGTAGATGTATCTTGTAATGTGTGTGTTGTGAGTGCGTCGGTACTCATATCCAAAATTTGTGAACATCGTCTGTCCTTTTGAGTAACTACTGGACGCCCTGCGATTTAATTTGCGTGGTGTTAGAACTCCATACAAACTATAACAATAAACTAGCAAAAACTATATCGACGCGTTCCATAGGTTTGGGAAAAAAAGTATCCTATGTCCGTCACCTGGTCTTTTGCTACCTCCCCCCAATTTACAACCTTTTTGGTTCAGCGGTTCTTGATTTATAAATGGTGTAACTAACACGACTTCTTTTATATGTTTCTGGAATAACCATATTCTGGAATAACCATAATTCTGCCACAAACAAAGTAGTTCTCTTCGTGTTCAAGTTATATATAGTATAGTCATAGTCTAAAGTCGTCAATAGTCAAAGTCGTGTCAAAAACACATTAAAACGCGAGGGTGGACCATCACATTTCAATGCTGCGTGGAACATTATACGGAAATAAAAAATTGATCAAATAGGAGTCATCTCCTTTACTTCTCACTCTCACTACATTATTTTTCATCACCAGCACATTATTACCACATTAACACAATATTTGCAGCGAAAAATTAATTTTGAAAATGAGAAATAAATAACGCCAGTTGCATCTCATCGCTTCCCGTCACAAAGTCCCGGAATAATATTTGTAAGACTCAGATGACCCAGTCATGGACTGATTGACCAAAACGCGTCAATTATTAATAGAGTTTTACGCTTATGTACGAAAATATTGACAAGCTGTCAATTTCGTGTTTGAGTCAGTCCTTAGTATTGAAAAAACGGTAGCGCTTCAGTTCATATTCAAACTTGAAACAAACACCTAACAATTACTCTGTGCACATCTCGCCTTATAAATGTGGAAGACCAAGATCTGTATTCAGAAAAAAAAATATCAGAACTCAGGTGACGATTGAGCATAGATTGTCCCCTTTACACAAATACGATTAGAGCGAGACAGACGTTAAGTGAGACAAGATAATATGTACTCAGGAAGAGCTACATGATACTGGTGTAAACTAAACCCGTAAACTAACAAGCACCTACAGGGTTGCGTGATCTGTCGCGATATCATCACGGGATGGTCCATCGTTTGGGGGTTTCTACCTCATAAATTCAAGCAAAACGTTCTTTTGATAATTATTATTTTTGTGGTCGGAAACGTAATTTTGTTACATTATAGAACAACCAGGCTAGAGGAACTGGTCACGGTTTCAAACATTGGATGTAGTGGCTCAGACTGCTACGGGGCTATAACATGCGAATGATCACCGTTGGATTTTAACGGGTGCGACCGTTAACCCACTTAACATGTGTCTCCGTTAACGGCGAAGTATCCATAACGTATTTCCCAACTACAAAAATGGCTTCGCGAGTTGAAAGTTTTTTAATTGTCGAAGAATTCAGTCCGGTGGAATATTAAAATTTCATTTGTTGAAGAAACGCGCACTGGTTTTAATAGTTTAAACCGGGTATTACGGCGCGAAATCAAACAAAGAACGTTTTTTTTTAACACAATGAACAAGCGTTTGGCCACCATCCTGCCTGATGTTAAGCAGCGATGTGGTCTACGATGGAGAACACTTGTTCATTATTTACCATATATTCACCCGCGACTTGAAAACCTTCAGACTGTTCTGCGCAGGTAATACAGACTCCGGCAAGTCTTTCCACATCCTGGCGGTTCGCACTATGAAAGTGGACGCAAACCATATAGTGTGCCATTCATTAAGATCTCAAAGCTGAATGAAAGCGTCTGTGTCCAGTTGGTCGGATACTTGACTTGTAACCAGGAGGTCGCGGGTCTGAGTCCGGATACTGGACGTGTACTAATGGGAATCTTTTTCAGAGCCTATGTACGCAACGCTACGCTCGTTCCGTGAAGGACAATATCGTGATGAAACCCGCACATCACAAGGTGTGTGAACTCTATATCGGCGATGGGCTCACCCCCTGTCACGTTGGGTTAAATACGCTTGGTGAACCGTGGGCATCTGCTTTAGCAAGTGCCTCTACCTACCCCGCTTTGGGATTAAAAGGCGTGAAGTGTACTTTTTTATCATTAATTTCCTACCTAACATTGTTACACACTCAACAATATGTTAATTATAACATTACAATTCCACACGTTACAGAGAAGACAACGTCTTTAAAAAGAAACCATGTCAAAATGTTTCTGCATTACACCCATACCGACTTTTTGTTACACATATTGAAATAAGTAGTATAACCACATACCAGGGCGCCATGGCGTGGTAATGTAAGCTATTTTTTTTTTGCCTCATTGTCTAGACGAAATTAATTATAGTTTGAAACAACGAAGTTCAGATTCTAATGCGAGATAAAACGGGAATTTTCTGTAAAAAGCATGTTACAGTCATTAGGTTGCTATTAAAAATAGATTTTTCTTTTTGCTCGCACCTCATTGGTGTGTTCGAAGCTTTTTGTATTAACCGACTTGTTTTAGATGTTAAAGTATTCTGTTGTTGTGCTTATATTTCACGAAGGTTTTAAAGTCCGCCGGGTTATGTCAGGACGGTGGCGCGGGGAAACAGGAAAGTTAGCAGCGTGATTATTGATGTTATGTTTATTCAGAGGTCATAATTATGGTAAAGGAATTTTAAAGAGTTGTTCTCTTTGGCTTGCAAAAGCCATTGTTTAAATATCTGTACATGCAGAGTGTAAAAGGACCCCGAGCAATGGTATTACAAACGTTGTTTGGCTCGTCAATATGAATAAGTCGGGTAGCCAAAATACTAAGGTAGGCAGTGTCTTTTTGCCTATATGGTGTGCACGCCACTAATGTAAGTACGAAAACAAAACCTACCTTTGTACACATTTATTTTCGGATTT
>SJJU01043797.1:0-13651 GCA_012932125.1 Conopomorpha cramerella | reverse complement strand
TTATTAGGTCGGGAAGCCAAAATACTAAGGTAGGCAGTGTCTTTTTGCCTATATGGTGTGCACGACACTGCTAGTTTTTGGTCAGATAATCGTGTCTGAAAATTTACCAAGATGTCTATACATTATTTCCCCGCCCTTATCCCACACTAGGTGTGGTCGGCGCAACACGTTTCCTTTCGCCATTCATCTCTATCATTCGTCATCTCTGCAGTTACAATTTCACGCACATATCTATCTACTATATAAAAATAAGTCGGGTTTTCCTCCCTGACGCTATAACTCCAGAAAGCACGAACCGATTTCCACGGTTTTGCATTCGTTGGAAAGATCTCGGGCTCCGTGAGGTTTATAGCAAAGAAAATTCAGGAAAAATTCAACAGAAAAGCGGGTAAACGAAACGAACCCATCTGGTGGCGAAACGGAGTTCGCCGGGTTTGCTAGTTATTTATGGAAATGTCTATTATTAAGGCCATACCCGCTGTGACACAAAACAGGCTAAATAAAAGAAAGCGATAAATTTCTGCTAGGAAACGCAAAAACTAGACAGTTTTTTGCCTTGGATTTTATGTTAATTTCCCCGCATTGTCGCCATAGTAAAAGTTGTTCATATTGACACGAGCCCAACAACGTTTCTAAGACCATTGCTCGGGGTCCTTTTACACTCTGTACTGTGTGTTCATTTCCCCCGCATTGTCGCCATAGTAAAAGTTGTTCATATTGACACGAGCCCAACAACGTTTCTAAGACCATTGCTCGGGTCCTTTTACACTATGTACTGTGTGTTCATTTCCCCGCATTATCGCCATAGTAAAAGTTGTTCATATTGACACGAGCCCAACAACGTTTCTAAGACCATTCCTCGGGGTCCTTTTACACTCTGTACTGTGTGTTCATTTCCCCGCATTGTCGCCATAGTAAAAGTTGCTCATATTGACACGAGCCCAACAACGTTTCTAAGACCATTGCTCGGGGTCCTTTAACACTCTGTACTGTGTGTTCATTTCCCCGCATTGTCGCCATAGTAAAAGTTGTTCATATTGACACGAGCCAACAACGTTTCTAAGACCATTGCTCGGGGTCCTTTTACACTCTGTACTGTGTGTTCATTTCCCCGCATTGTCGCCATAGTAAAAGTTGTTCATATTAACACGAGCCCAACAAGGTTTCTAAGACTATTGCTCGGGGTCCTTTTGCACGCAGTACCTTTCTGTGAATATAAAATTACGTATGCTACTTTGTTTGTTCGTTTAAAATCGCGAATGATGTCATCTCTTTGTAAAATCCTTCTCATTATAATTCACGAAACAGTAGTGTACATATGCAAAATATTGGTATTTCTCACTGGGTAATAAATGGCATTTTTTCGTTGATAAATCTAACAGAAATACAAGCTGCACAGTTCGCAGTGTGAGCTGAGCTGTCGTCGCGTGTGCGCTCTTACGTAGTGTAGCTCAGTTTACTGTGACGACGTGCGGCTTAGCTAGCTCGCCCCAGTACAGTCGTTTACAAGCTGAGCTGTACAGTTCGCAGTGTGAGCTGAGCTGGCGTCGCGTGTGCGCTCTTACGTAGTGTAGCTCAGTTTACTGTGACGACGTGCGGCTTAGCTAGCTCGCCCCAGTACAGTGGTGTACAAGCTGAGCTGTACAGTTCGCAGTGTGAGCTGAGCTGGCGTCGCGTGTGCGCTCTTACGTAGTGTAGCTCAGTTTACTGTGACGAACGTGCGGCTTAGCTAGGTCGCCCCAGTACAGTCGTGTACAAGCTGAGCTGTACAGTTCGCAGTGTGAGCTGAGCTGACGTTGCGTGTGCGCTCTTACGTAGTGTAGCTCAGTTTACTGTGACGACGTGCGGCTTAGCTAGCTCGCCCCAGTACAGACGTGTACAAGCTGAGCTGTACAGTTCCCAGTGAGAGCTGAGCTGGCGTCGAGTGTGCGCTCCTACGTAGTCTAGCTCAGCTTATTTATTGATTCAGATTAAACAATTCTAAAACTTTGCCTTAATCTTTTACTATATAAAGTAGCTTATCGCGTCATAAACTTAGGCATTACAAAAATGGAAATGTAAATAGCTAGAATCATGTTAGTACTTCTGTGAATCTATAAAACTAGGGCCAAGGCAAACTAGGTTATGTTTGTTTAACTGTCAAGGATTTTTAAATTCTTAACACCTAAATGACAATTGCGTTATCTACGACTCGTATTTCTGAGTCACGTTTCTAATCTTTGACAGTTTTTTTCACATAACCATATGGGGGTAGGCAGAGATTACAGATATCCGTTAGTTACGTTCATTCGCGCTAGAAACATTGGGCTTTTGCTTGGCAAGTGCCTCTGAATACCCCAGTTCACGCGCGTTTATTTAACCCAACGTGACAGGGGGTGAGCCCATCGCCGTTATAGGGTTCACACACCTTGTGGTGTGCGGGTTTCATCACGATGTTGTCCTTCACCGTACGAGCGTGCGTTGCGTACATAGGCTCTGAAAAAGAGTCCCATTGGTACACGTCCAGTAGCCGGACACGAACCCGCGACCTCCCGGTTACAAGTCAAGGATCCGACCAACTGGACCACAGAAGCTCCAAATAAAACTTACATACGGTCGAATTGAGATGCCTCCTTTTCTTGGAGTCTTTTTTTTTAACACAATGAGCAAGCGTTTGACCACCATCCTGCCTGATGTTAAGCAGCGATGTGGTCTATGATGGAACACACTTGTTCATTAGGTACCTATTCACCCCAGTGACTTGAAGACCTCCAGACTATACAGCGCAGTAAACACACACTCCGGCAAGTCATTTCACATCCTGGCGGTTCGCACTATGAAAGTAGACGCAAAGCGTTTGGGTGACGTTTTGCCGTTTTTCTATATGTCCTATTGTAAAGTGGGTTAAAAATACGCGCATAAAACATCTCCGTTAACTGGCTAGTGAGATTATGCAAGAGTGCTAGAGAGCTAGACGATGCGTTGCGAACTTTCGTCATAGTATCGATGTACATTGTTTACTTATGTTTAGAACTGCGTGTTACATACCGTATAGAGTGTGCATGACGCATTCATTATTTTAACTTTACAGTCACGTGCATAAAAGTATGCACTTCTCACTTCTTCCCCACTTACAGCGGCGTACAGAATATAGCAGAGCTCAATCTGTGACGACTGGACTACATAGGTAACATGTAGCTATGCCGGGATAATCCCACCCTTTTCCCCACCACTGCGACTCCCGTTAGAGCCAGGATGTACAGCGGCGTACAGAATAGAGCAGAGCTCAATCAGTGACGACTCCTTTCCTTATGAAAACTCTCAGATCTAAAACAATGGGGAATTTTCAATCTCCAAAAGTTTCTTATCTAGATGTCGCTAGTAGGTATCCAGGGGGACTTCTGTCAGTTATATTTTAATACGTTTTTTATTATTTGGGCGAGTTATTTATACTTCAGACACTTTTGTAACATGTAGACAAACAATAAAAATATTACTGTCGCCTTCAATACGGACTGCTTGAAGTTAGTAATTTCGTTGACATTTGTCCCCCTAATACTACTAGCGCCATCTATCATGACTAAAAGACACAGGGGCCCTGAAAATACCCCATTAGACTTTCAATTCAATACTGTCGTTTAAGGTAAGACGAGACAACAACATAAACGCCATGTAGGAGTGAAAGAGTAAGAGTCATAAAAATATTGCCTGCACTTACTTGGGTATTTTTGGATCAAAACTGTCAAAATTAGAGTATTTTTTCAAGTCAGTAGACGTCAGCTTCCGTCCCCGACACATGTAACTGTGTCGAAACGTCGGGCAAACAACGAAGGTAAGACGAATGCTTGTCTTTGGTTAATTTTCGCGCTATATGTACCCGTTTTAAACTTTTAATACTTTTCAATACATTTCGGTGGGAAAGACACAGAATGTAGGTGCATTGCGGTTTGGAAGTTTAGTCTTGTTCTCTTTGGAAGTTTAGTCTTGTAGCTCTGAGTGAAACATGCATCTTGCAATTGAATTTAATGTTTATTTTACTTACGTACGAGATAAAACTCTGTAATGTCAAACAGGCACCCTTTGTGTTGCATCAAAACGTCACTTAATCCATCTAATAAGTAAGCAGGTATAGTTCAACCACTCTAATATGTAATGTGCTCAAAGTCGCACTGCAGCGTGCTATGGAGAGGGCTATGCTCGGCGTTTCTGTGAAGGATCGAGTCAGAAATGAAGTGATCCGACACAGAACCAAAGTCATCGACATAGCTCATCGTTTTAGCAAGCTGAAGTGGCAGTGGGCCGGCCATATTTGCCGTAGAACCGATGACCGTTGGGGAAAACGAGTCCTCGAGTGGAGACCGCGTCTCGGCAAACGGAGTGTAGGACGCCCTCAGGCAAGGTGGGCTGATGATATACGCAAGATGGCTGGCAGAAGCGAGAAGCCGAAAACAGATCACAGTGGTGTGCAATTGGAGAGGCCTATGTCCAGCAGTGGACAAGTATGGGTTGATGATGGTGAATATGTAATGTGTAATTCTGTCAAGCGATCCAGATCTGTAATCGGGCCAACGATGCGAGCTCGCGGAAGAGCTCCCCTTGGAGGAGGGGTTTATTATTATTTTCACAGCTAAAGACCGCACAAGTACGCATTGCTTTTATACATAGGTTACCAGCCGGAAAGAAAACAAAGTATTATTTTTTTTGATCGACTGCACAATTTGAATCAACTTGTTTTTAGCTTCATCAGCGCCATTCGTGGTCTTTTATGTAATCGTTTGACTTTTTTTTTCATCCAATTAACCATTAATTTTGAAAAATCCTTCCTTACCTCACGTAAACATCATAGAAGGAACCGCTGTGCAAAATTTCAGCAGCTTTCAATCTTTCTATTTGAGCTTTCGAGGTCAACGGTTTAGGCTGGACTTTGATTATCTATTTTCAAATTGAGGCCGTCAGCCCTAAAGTGACCTAACCAATCATTATGGAGATTTTTTAGAATAATGAGTTTCACTTATATGTGTAGATATTTTATGGAAGCTTATTTCTGTCCTAATTTTTATCTATATAAAAGAAAGTCGTGCTAGTTACTCCATTTATAACTCAAGAACGGCTGAACCGATTTGATTGAAAATTGGTGGTGAGGTAGCTTAAACCCGGGAGACGCACATAGGATACTTTTTACCCCGATCCTGTTGACCGCGTCGCTATATTGAGGGCGTTATAGTTTGTATGAAGAACTGAAATTACGCGAATGAAATCGCGGGGCGTCCACTAGTTTTTTAAAATTAAAATTAAATTCTATTTTAACATGTTTTTAGTAAATTTACGAAGTACTTAAGTCGGAATATTAACTCTTAATCAAACAAAGGCTAATATATTGCCACTTGACCAACACATACTTTGAACCTTAATGAATGTCTTCACTGGAATTATCTACATATTTCAGAGAAGTTAACAGAGAGTAATCACATAAGGTATGTAACACTACAGGACATATACATACCTATTTAAACATTACACAATAATTTCACATTGCCCTTAAAAGCTACATTTAATGATAAAGATCACCCGGATTTATGTGATGGAGTCAATAGAGTCCAAAATCCATCAGAAAAACACCTAACCTTGTCTGATCAAGGGTTAAAAACTATGGCGTAAGCCATTTTAGCGCTAATGGCCTCAATTGTTCCATTAAGTCAAATTCCATGGAACATATGGTACACACTCACTGGTTCGGGTATGAGACAAGCATCTGAATGTGCAAATTCCAAAGCGACTTCTAAATCGGGTACACCTCTACCAAAGGTGTCGCAACATAAACGGCTCGCTCGAGCAAAATGCCAAAACGACTTGGGGACACGGGAGAGATTTACGTGACGTGCTGTCTAGTTGCATCTAACGACAATCTTGGACCACAATAGAAAAGCAAACGTGCTTCAAGTAATTGAAATAAACAAGTCACGAATCAATTGCGAAATGATCCGACTTAAAAGCGAATAAGAACTTTTTATACGAGTACAACGGCCTTATTGGTTTTTTTTTTTTTTAATCTTATTTATTTTATAAGCCATACATCTTCCGATTAAGTCGGCTTAAAATTAGACATTACAAACAATGATAATACTAAATAACTAATGGTAATACAAAGTAACTTAACAACGGGTTTAACAGGTAACACTTATGTAGAATTTTTATACAACTCAAACCTGTCTTTCAATGAGACTATCATGTAACTTATAAATCTGTCACTGTGCTGAATAGTGAATTCTGAGCTTAATATTCGGTGAAGAAAGAAGAGTAACTCCCCCGCCGAGCACCTGGTGTCGTTTAAGAAATCTAACCTGTGTTGTTCGTTGATTTTACATTCGAGCACTAAGTGAAGGAGATCCTCTTCCTTCCCACATGTAATACAGTTAGGATCAGGTCTTTTCTTCATGGTATAGGCGAACTTATTAAGTGGAAGGTGATAAGTTCGGGTTCGTAAACATATGACTAATTCTTTCCTATTTAGGTTTCGTGGAGTAAACCATGGAGTACGGGGTGGTTCGTTTACAATGGATCTGTACCAGATACCTTTGCTTTGAGAGCATTCGTTAAAGTGAACTTTGAATTTAATATAATTGTCGTTTTTAACTCTTGGCATATGGTCGGTGTGATGGGGTTTAATATCGAGAGGAATACCAGTCTGCAGAGCCGCCGCAGCAAGAGAGTCTGCTGTCTCATTGCCCGCGATGCCCACATGGGAAGGGATCCATTGTAAACGAACTTCAACCCCGTTACGTATCAATTTGTGGATACATTTAATAATGAGGTAAGCCTCGTTTCTGCCGACAATACAACCCTTGGCACTAGCCAACAAATGTTGTAAACCGCTTTTTGAGTCTGTACATATAAGGATTTTTCGGTATGAAGTCGATTCAATGTAATGAACTGCTTCATTAATTGCTATTAGTTCTAGTCCCATTATTGGTATACATGAATTATCAATAAGAAATTTGGCCCCAAAATTCGAAGTTTTATCATAAAATGCGCAACCAGAACCATCTCTTGATTTAGAACCATCGGTAAATATTTGAGCGTGGTCCGAGTACTGAATGTTTATCATGTTTTTGCTACGTTGTTTCAGGTCGTGAGCTGGTAGATGATGTTTGGGTTCATTAATTGTATTCACTCTATGCATTATGATATTATCCCAAGGGAGAGTTCTAATGTCTTGTGAAAGCAGAAATTGGGGCGAAACTTCAAATTTTGAAATCGGTAAATTGGAATACCTTTTGAAACTCTCAAGCAGTAGTGGGAGTTGATTTTTGCGCCAATAGTTTGTGCCCGTACTTAATGTATTGTCCAGAACGACTAATTGATTTAATATATAACCGCTTGATCTGGAAGAGAGCCTCAAAAAGTATTTATCACTTAAATAGGATCTTCGTATTTCTAAGGGTGGGATACAAAGTTCGCTTTCCATTGCAAATATTGGAGTGTCCTTAATAAAACTTCCACAAAGGCGCAGACATTTGTTCTGTATCACATCTAGCCTCTGGAGTAGTCTAGAGCTGGCGTTACCATATATGGGACTTCCGTAATCAAGCCTAGATCGCACCAGGGCATAATATAACCGTCTCAGTTGTGTTGGGTGGACACCCCACTTTGACCCACATAAACATCCTAGGATGTTAACATAAGCGGTACATTTTTGTGCAGTTTCTAAAATATGTCGGGTCCAGTTTAGACGACTGTCCACCCACAAACCTAAAAACTTTGTACATTTTACAACTTTTATTTCGATGTTATTAATTTTAATACTGATAGTAGGAACTTTATATTTTCTTGTAAAAATACATACTGTGGTCTTCGAAAGAGAAACTTCTAATCCAATATTTTCTAACATAGAGATGAAAGTATTCAGACTTGATTGTAAGATATCAACGCATAAGTTAAGGTTTTGGTTAACACAGTACAGGGCAAAGTCATCAGCGTATTGTGAAACTTTAACAGTTTTAGCGAGTGAGTTGCATAGGTTAATAGTGACGATGTTAAATAAAATAGGCGACATTGGGTCACCTTGAGCTAAACCCTGTCTGCTTATTCTTGATATTTCTCTGCCATCTCGTAACCTATAGATCAGGAATCTCTCCCTCAAAAACTCCCTAATATATCTGCATAGGAACGGGTCCACGCCAAACTCGACTAAGGAGGTTACAAGTGGCTCAATTGCGACGTTGTTATAGGCGTTACTGATATCTCCGTAAGCACATAGAACATATTTCTTGTGTACAAACGCAGTCTCTGTGTCAATGATAAACCTACCTAAATTATCCTGACATGAGTATCCACGACGGAAACCCAAAGTACTTTCATTAAAGAAACGGTTACTTTCGAAGTAATATTCAAGACGGCGAGTAATCATTAAGTTAAATGTCTTGCACAGGCAGTTAATAAGTGAGATAGGACGATACTTGGGAGTATCTGTATTTCTTTTAGGTATCGCAATAAGTTTGATTTTACGCCACTGTTCCGGAATATCCCCTGTTTTATATATACTATTAAAAATATGTAAGAGAAATTCTTTGGCAACATCTGGTAAACAGCGAATCATAGAGTAGGTAATGTTATCTAATCCTGCTGAAGTGTCAGCTCTTTTAAGAGTCAAAGTTAACTCTGAAAGTGTAAATAGTAAGTGTGAATTAGAGTTCAAATTAAAAACACGGGGTTGGAAAGATACACTATCAGGCGTAAGATCTGTGACGAAGGGAAGTGCGGTATTTTCCGGTAAGTAATCTTTAGGGTGGCGGTAGCCCTTGAGCCACCTGAGCTTCCTCCATACCTCGCGACTGGGAGTATTGTAGTCTATACCGTCACAAAACTGATGCCAGGAATTTGTTTTAGCTAGTTTAATTAATTTCCGTGCAATTATTACTTTGTCTCTATAAATTAAGTAATTTCCAACCGTGCGTGATTTCCTAAAGTGTTTAAGAGACAATCTCCTTTCTGCTACTGCCCTTGATAACTCGCAGTTCCACCACGGTTTGGGTTTGAATTTTGTTGGATTGCAACTGATTTTGACATAAGGAATATGTTTATTAGCACTTTCTTCTATAATCTCAATAAGTCTGTCGTAGCTACTTTGTACATCATTACCGTAATCTATTCCCTGACATGCTAATTCTATATCTTGTCTGTATTCTAACCAATTGGCTTTTTTGATATTTCTCCTTAATTCGGGACTTATCTGAGTGCTATCTAAGGTTTTAATAGAAATGACAAGGTGGTCACTCCCAAACGATTCGTTAGTGACACTCCAAACAAAATTGAGGGCAAGATCAGCGCTACAAAAAGAAATATCCGGTGATGTGCAAACTATATTACCATTTAGTTGAGCGCAGCGAGTGAAGTCTCCGTTGTTAAGGAAAACGTAATTATGATCTATGCTAGTGTCCGACAAGATTCTACCCCGTGTGTCAGTCTCGTATGACCAAGCAATGTGGTGAGCATTAAAGTCTCCGAGTATCAGGGTTTTTTCTGAGAAATGGCTAAAAAGTTCCCTATAGTCCCCAATGCTAACTGCAACATTTGATGGCGAATACACACCTATAATATATTGAATCGTATTGCTACCCAGGACTTCAATACACAGAGCGTCAATATTATTATATTGTCTAGGAAAAAAAATTGGAATACTAGGTAAAGATTGGTGGACTAAAATAGCCAGACCTGCAAATCCGTCGTCTCGATCACTTCTGAAGATAGAGTAACCAGATACATTAATTTGTTTTTCGCAATTCAGCCAGGTTTCAGAGAGAATACAGATGTGAACCTTTTCATTATGTAAATAAGCATCTAGTTCGCTTAATTTTGGAATTAAACTCTGACAGTTCCATTGGATAATATTCAGTTTGAAATTCGAGTTTAAATCCATTATAATATACTTAAGTAATTAAAGTTATAAAAAAAAAACTTACTTATTTGATTTGGGCTTTTCCTTGAGTAGCAACTTGAGTTTACTTACGATACGGGTGAGCCTGTTCTTAACACTACGACATGTGATATTAGGTATCAAGTTTTTGAACAGTTCAACTAAAGCGCCTATATCTTCTGTGTAGCTGTAAGTGATCTCTGTTATGTTCTTAACTCCATAAGTGCGTGTTAGATATTCTTTCACCTGTTTTCCGGATAGGGGGTACATTTTAGAGGATCTGGTAATAAAGTTATCCAATTGTTCCCAAGCAATGGAATCTAAGTCACTACTGGGTGATATTCTCCTGACTTTCTTTCCGCTCTTAGACCTGCAAACTTCATCTGAGCTGGACTCCATAGAATAGTTGTCATCATCACTATTATAGTTGCTCGGTGAACTGTCTGCTTCAACCATGTCTGGTTCCACGTTATCAACAGATGCGGAAGACTCAGTGGGTGGGTGAGGACGCTTGATGATCTGTGGCTCTGTTTCATGATCTGTTGGGTTACTAAATGTTATATTAGAGTCGTTATTGATATTTGGGCATTTAGAGGCTACGTGTCCGTCTTTTTTGCATACAAAACAAGTCATTGTATCAGATGAAAAGTAAATCCAGTAGTTAGTTTCATCGTAGTCGATCGAAATTTTTTCGGGAAGCCGATTATAGTCCTCAGGTGTAACATAAACTTGCCGTCGGAAACTTAGTATGTGATTGTAGCCTGTTTCATTGAGCCCAGCGCGTAAGAAAGAGATGGGTGACATTGGTGTAATGTGCAATTCCTGTAATTTCTTTTCTATTTCGACGTGAGGTATGATTGGGCACACGTTGGATATTATTATACGTTTGTTTCTGGTGATTAGCGGGCGAATAGGTAGTTTCTGATTCTGTACGGTTACATATTTCTTACTGTCAATGATGTCATCCGCGATTGATTTGGAGGAAACGTAAACGCAGATTCGGTTATTTGATATTCTGGACAAAAATCGTATTTGTGATGGATCGATTATTTTTCCCAGAGCTTGAGCATAATCTTTGATCAGAACATTTTCCAATGCATCTATCACAATTGCCTGATCTTTTTTCGGGAACATGGTGTTTAGGGTCACGGTAGCGTAACTGGGGGTGTTGTTTGTCGGTTGGGAGGTCATTTTGTTCCTGTAGTCAGAAACTAGTATAAAGTTGTAATGTTATCACTTCACTATTGTCAGAACAAAAAGTCCGCTGCCATCGTTAGAAAACACGCAAACAATGAGGGTAGAAAAATACTCGTGAAAAAGTAGCTCACTGCGCGCGTAGATTACGACCGGCCTCGTTGACAAGTCAACGCGAACTGACGGCCTTATTGGTTGTAGCTTATAATTGTATTGTGGCTTATAAACTAGAATAACATATAGGCTATAAAGTATATTGGTAAAACAATGTTTGCCAGGTAAGCTAGTTTTTATATATACATGTATTGGCTATGTGCAAAGCGAGTAGTGGCAGACAGATAACGACCGCAGCGCACAACACGGCAGAAATTGGAAACAAATGCGGATGATCAGCTGTCAGAAGTATTGATTGCAGTACAAAATCCAAGCAAAGAAATGCGTTGTTAACTGTAAAAATAACGGCCTCAAGAGCAAATGTACATTTTATATTTTCCCAAGAGCGACCTACAAAATAGAACAACGAAAAAAATGGATTGCTGCTGTGAAAAGAAAGAAGTAAGTGTTTTATTATTATATTCATTGTATAGTAAAACTATTGAATAAGTAGCGCTTAAATAATGTCAACAATACTATTTTAATCTTTGGTTTTGTTTATATTTGCAAAGAAACCTAACAATGTTTACATTGTTATTATTTGACAGCTTCCGGCAAATGTTGTAAACGCTACGCGTCGCCACCGTCGCGCACATAGCCAATAGAAGATATATAGATGGGTATGTCAGGATCGTGACAAATGGAGATCTGTAGTCTCTGCCTACCTTTCTGGGAGACAGGCGTGAAGTGTATGTATTGTAGTTTATAAAATAGAATAACATATAGGCTATAAAGTATATTGGTAAAACAATGTTTTCCAGGTCAGCTAGTTTATATATATATGTATAGAAGATAGAAAGATGGGTATGTCAGGAGCGTGACAAATGGAGATCTGTAGTCTCTGTCTACCACTCTGGGAGACAGGCGTGAAGTGTATGTATGTATGTATGTAAGATAGAAATACATACATATTAGAGTTGTTACAATTTATTGTTATTAAATTTTCAAATTTTATTAGATGTTTAAGTTGCAATAATTGATATGCTAGTACCTACATAGTTTTATGTTGTTAATAGTTAGTGTATTGTAACTATATTGCAATAATAATATTATATAAGCTATACCTAAATAAGCACCTTATGTGAATATTGCTGTGCCCTACAGGGTCCATAATTGATACACTGTATTAAATTTGTAACATCTACTATAACATTATGGTAATGCAATAAAGATATTGAGTATGAGTATTGAGTATTGAAAGATAATTTTCCTGCCCCGGACCAGGACAACACAACATCACGACAGTGTTTTGTAGAACACAAGACATGGTCAATCACAGAGCGAAATTATCAGGCGTCCAATTAAATGGCATGGCGTGAGAAAACGATTGTTCATTGTGATGCGTTGGATTTTTCATTTTTTTACGCCACTCTACAATAGCTCAGTTCATACTAACTGACTATTTACTGTCAGTTTTTATCAACGCGTTAGTACGTGTTTAAGTGCCGTGCTTATTATTGTGAGGACTTTATAAGAACGTTGTAAATACGCACATCAAAAGTGTCTAGGGATCAAGTACATTTTAGAAGATTGCAATGAAGAATATATTTTTTATATATATATAGAAGAGCGTCTGTGGTCCAGTTGGTCGGATACTTGACTTGTAACCGGGAGGTCCCGGCTACTGGGACTCTTTTCAGAGCCTATGTACGCAACATAACGCTCGTACGGTGAAGGACAACATCGTGATGAAACCCGTAACACCAAAGGTGGTGAACCCTATAACGGCGATGGGCTCACCCCCTGTCACGTTAGGCTAAATACGCGCGCGTGAACCGTGGGTACTTGCTTTAGCTAGTGCCTCTGCCTACCTCTCTATGGGATTAAAGGCGTGAAGTGTATTTATTTTATTTTTTTATTTTATATATTTTACAAAAACTGATTTCATTCATAATTTATTCGAAATGTGGTGATAAGTCATCGATACAGGCATGGGGAATTAGGTAGGAGAGCAATCCAGAAGATTAGATTTGATTTAAATGAATTAGATTTGTTTTTAAAGCTAAAAATGTTCTTGATCCCTAGACACGCAGAATTCTATATAAAAAAAGTTTAATTGTCCCACGGTACTGAACGATGAATGGACAAATGCCGATAAATCTTAATTACTAGGAATCCGAGTGATGCTCGCAATATTTCTTAGTAATACGCCAATTTAATGTAGTCTTGGTACTGCATACCTGAATGTGTGTCACGCGAGCATTCGTTGTGCGGGTTGTGTACTTTTGGTATATAGGTTTGGCGGTTCGAATCCGGATAGGGGACGTTTGATTTTATTTTTCAACTGTCAAGTTACTGCGTGTAAAAGCACCCCGAGCAATGGTCTTATAAACGTTGTTGGGCTCGTGTCAATATGAACAACTTTTACTATGACGACAATGCGGGGAAATGAACACACAGTACAGAGTGTAA